>JAKUBA010000084.1:0-37158 GCA_030563065.1 Petasospora veronae | reverse complement strand
CTCTTGCATCCTCGTGCATATCGTGCAGGAAGGATTTTTTTTTCATTTTTGAAAACTTGACGTATGTCAAGTTTTTTGCCCGCGAACCGTCAAACGCGACGAACCCGCAACTACTCTATTGCTCGCAGCGCTTCAACAGCTCTTCTGAAAAGAGCAAAGATGATGAGCTAGTGTCTGAGACATGCTTGGAAGGGGCTGCATAACCACGACGCGCTCAAAACCACTAGCCAGCCTTTAACGTCGATATAGGATGAGCTTAGAGCACACATGATTAATTCCAACATGTATATGGCAATTCATTGGGTTTTTGTAGTCGTACTGGCGGCATGCTGGTCCCTCTGACTCCGTGCCCGATTTGAAAGTCCTCTTCTAGCCCAAAGTCCATTCGACGAGTAATTACCCTACTAATCTGGGACCAAGATCCAGCATCAACCCGTCACCTTCCCAACAGAATAGGGTTATCTGCGGAGAAGGCCGCGGAGGTACCATACAACCTCTCTCTTGCAGCATACTCTGATCTAGTTGGTTAGCGGAGCACCAGCCTCCCGGGATTTGATCTCCAACTGATGTAGGGAAAGTTGAAGAAAGATAAACACCTCCACCTGGTAGAGTTGTGAGACGTCCGACTGTTGGGATATCCCCTGTTACTCAAGAGGACAGATCTCGAAACCATGATTTCTATCATAACCTCTTGGTCCGACGATCTCACCACTAATGAGGTTGTTTCCAGTGGTGTCTCAATAGCGATATGGCTGCTCCTGTTGAATAGATCATTATCTTAGCAGACGCTTGTGTCGGGACGACTTCATCTGATACGCTCACTGGTGACTCCACTCAGGAGGACCTCATTTCCAACCATATCATGTTGGCCATCACCTCTACTGATTCTGGTGCGGAGTCAATTAGGATCCCTCCCGTTTAAGTTCAGGCAGTCTTACTGGTGTGATGATTCCCGTTTTAGGTAATTGTTGGTCTCCTTGGTGTTCTTCTTCACTTAAAGGGGGTTATTGTTTTGACCTAAGCTTATCAGGCCTGAATGTTTCTTCTTCTTCCTTCCAGCTTTTTGATATTAATTACTGCTTTTGTATACCTGTGCTTCCTAATTGGTATGGTTGACCACATTTTGAGTTAAGGAGCGTCTGGTCTACCTGTCACCTTCACGTATGTATCGAGTTGTTGACTATCGGTTTCCAGGCCCGCTCGTCGACTTCGCATCCGTTGTCTTCGATCCAGTGCTATCCCTTCAATTCATTTTGTTCTCCATCATGTTCAGAATTGAATCCATGAACACCTGTATATATAATATGGTCGTGGTTTGCTGCCGGAGTTGTTGATAGATCATGTTACGTACTTCTGTTGTGTTTTGGTCAGCGGTGTTGGACTATGGACAACGTCTAGGTGGTGCTTGATCGCGCCATTCTGACATTTCCCTGCTTGTTCACCAATATCCGGGGATATATGTGATCTGGATGGCGGGAAGATGTACCGGATGCCCGTTTATTATGCGTTATACACAAAGGGGTTATGAGTAAACTTTAAACGGTATCAGAGCATCAGGGCAACGGTGTGGTCATCAAGGCAATATAGAATTGATGCCTGTCCGGTAGTCGATTGAAAGAGCCAAGCTAGCAATCATTGGTATCCTGAATGACGGAATATAAGAGAGACGAGAAGCAGAGACAGCCTGAGTTCATATATATACTAGCCGGTACCTTAGTGAATCCTTCTTGTAATCCAAAGATCGAGAACCCCAGCGTGCATGGTCATGTGGGAAAGCCGTTGGGCAATTGCGTAGAGCCCAGAGCTGGGTAAACCACCGGCATTGTAGTACGTAGTTGTTATAGAGATTGCGTCAGGGCACTTTTAAAGGTTCCAAAAGTGGGCCAGAAAATAGGTGGCAGGTGCATATTTGTGCGTTGAAGTGATACCAGATCCGGTCGCGGATCTGAATTGATGGCCAATGAGACACGAACTGGGCATCCGTAAGTTTGAGTTTGCGGGTGATGGGGGCGGGGCACAGAGTTTTGAGTAGATGGAGGTATTTGCAGGGTGATCTAGAATGGGACCATTCTGGCACTACAAGCTCTGTACTAGACTGTGGAAGCCAGGGCGAGCAATGAGCTCTGACCTCTGACTCCTGAGCACGTTTCCCGCAGATCGCCAAACCCTGCCTGATTTGTGACAGTCTGGAACAACTGCGCAAGAAGCGGACAAGAACGTGGTGGAGAACGCCAAACGGACACGGGCTCTGATTTATCCTTCATTAAAGCTTTCGGTATCAAATAGGTCGAATAGACTGACCATCAAGGCACACCTGATGGGATCTAATCATATTTGCGAGTAGATCGGCTTGATCTTTCGAGCAATGATCCAAATCAGTAGGATTGACACTCTTCTCTCTGTTGTCTGAACTTCAGAAGTTGGAGGCTAGACCATCCAGTTCGAGGTGGACCGTGGGCCTGTCCGGGGCCCGTAAGCGCCCTCTGTAGACTGAAGACCTTCCATGCGTCTACCCGCTCCTACATGCAGCGATGTATATCTTCTCATCACCAATTGCTCACCCAAGACAGTGCCGCATAGTGCTTGGGAGGGAAGGTGGCATGGTGTCTCAGAGACTCAAAGACCGCAACCACGAGTTGAAGGCTTGCTGCAAAACCGAACTAACTGGGAAGCCAGTGGCTGGATGAGTCTCTAGCTCGTCTTTAACAAGATGCACTTCACACATCTAACAAGACTCACTTCTCGTCACCTTCCAAGGAACGCGCAACATCTTGCTCAGATCTGTGGCGTTGCTATGGGGTAGCCGCATAACAAGACTCATATATGAAGTATGATCTGTGGGCATGTGCCTTTGGCTTGTCTTGCTCACACCGATTTGGGAACCCAATTTCCGAAATCGCCCTTGCTCTGTCTCATCTGCGCTTGGATATTACAGGGGGCCATATATAAAGACCACCCCTCCCGCATCCATCTCATTGTATGCCCAGTTACTGGCTAAACTCGTATAAGGCTACTAACACTCGTTTCACCATGCAGATCCGCAACTTCACCCCGTGGGTGGCTCTTGCCTCTATGATCGGCTCGGTCAGTGCTCAGTACTCCAACAGTTCTATCTACTCTGAAGTCTCCTCTACATCTACCAACACAGACGAGGAGAGTTCCTTCCTCTACTTCCCATCCTCTTCCACATCTGGTGATGCCACCAGTGCCTCTTCCTCTGCTTCTGAGACTCCAACTCTTCCATTCGAGTTTGTCGGTGGTCTTGACGATGGTGTTCCAAAGTGGGTTCTTACCATCCCAGGTAGTGCCTTTGGTGTCTGGACATCTGTTACTTCCCATTTCTCTAGAAACCCTGGCTCCAGCGGTTTCGTCTTCTCCAGTCTTATTGTCACCGTTGACGACGTCCAGACCACAGAACCACTCATCGTTGTCACTGAGGATGGTGCTGATGTCAGCATTGACTTCCCAATTGGTCTCGATCAGACCTTGGTCATCGATATTGAGGGTTCTGTCACTGGTGGTACCTCTTGGGGTGCTACTGGTGAGCTGGTCATCACTACTCCAGATGAGAAGAGACTTCTGAAGAGACAGGTGTACACATACACGTTCTCCACTGTGATTGAGGATGATGGTACCTATGCGTCCTCCTCTTCTATCGTTGAATCTTCTTCTGAGATCGTCTCCGAGAGCTCCATTGCTTCTGAGTCTTCTTCTGCTTCGGCTGGCTCCGAGGCTTCTGAGGGTTCGTCTGCTGCCTCTGAAGGTTCTTCCGCTTCTGAGGGTTCTTCCGCTTCTGAGGGTTCTTCCGCTTCTGAGTCTTCTGCTGCCTCTGAGTCCTCTAGCGCCTCTGAGATCTCTGGCTCTGAGTCTTCTGTTGCCTCTGAGTCTTCTGCTACCACTGAGTCTTCTGTTGCCTCTGAGGGCTCTTCCGCTTCTGAGTCTTCTGCTGCCTCTGAGTCCTCTACCGCCTCTGAGATCTCTGGCTCCGAGTCCGTGTCTGCCTCTACCTCCGAGGGCTCTTCTGCTGTTTCTGAGGGATCTTCTGCTTCTGAGTCTTCAACTGCTTCTGAGACCTCTGCCTCTGAGTCTGAGTCTGTGTCTGCCTCTGCTTCTGGTTCCGAATCTTCTGCTGCTTCAGAGGGCTCTACTGCTTCTGAGTCTTCCGCCGCCTCTGGTTCCGAGTCAGCCTCTTCTGCTCTTTCTTCTGGTTCTTCTGGTTCTGAGGGCTCTTCTGCTTCTGCTTCAGAGTCTGTCTCTTCAGCTGTCACTGAGTCCTCAGCTGCATCTGAGACTTCCGGTTCTGAGTCTGTGACTGCTTCTGGTTCCTCCGAGTCCATCTCTACCACTGGTTCCTCTGAGTCCGTCTCTACCACTGGTTCCGAGTCCGCTGCTAGCTCTGAGTCTGCTACCGAGACTTCTGGCTCTTCTGAGTCCTCTGCTACTACCGAAACTTCTGGTTCTTCTGAGTCATCTGCTGCTTCTGAAGCTTCTAGTGAGTCTGGAAGTGCATCTGCTACCGGATCTGAAGAGGCTTCTAGTACCGAAGAGTCTTCGAGCACGAGCGAGACATCTGCAGAATCTTCCAATGCTTCTGAGAGTTCTGAGGAGACATCTGCTTCTGAGGAGACATCTGCTTCCGAGGAGTCTTCTGCTTCTGGGGAGACATCCGCTTCTGAGGAGACATCCGCTTCTGAGGAGTCATCTGCTTCTTCTGAGGCTTCTGAGTCTACTGAGGCCTCTTCAACTGCTTCTTCGTCCTCTTCATCTGAAACCTCCTCATTCACCTTTGCCCCAGAGCTTTTCGGTGACTACAACGGTGGTGCTCCATTCTGGACTCTCCATGTTCCAGGTGGTCTTGGCCCATGGACCTCCATCAAGGCTACTTTCAGTAAGGCTGGTGGAGACTTCAACTTCAAGTCCACTCGTCTTGAAGATGGTGGTGGTATCGACAGATCTTCCGAAGCTTCCATTGTCTCATCCGACTCTGGTGTCACTCTTGATCTCTCCTTCGCCATTGGTGTCAGAGACTTCTTGTCCTTCATTGTTGACGCTGAGTTCCTCTCTGGTAACTCCATCACCACCCACGTTGACTTTGAGCTCTCTACTGCAGATGGTAAGAAGCTCATCAAGAGAGCTATCACTACCTACGAGCTCACCAACACCATCACTGCTGATGCTTCTTCCTCTGAGTCCTCCGAGACTGCTGGTACCTCCAGCACTGAGTCCACCTCTGCCACCTCTGGTGTCACTACTGGTTCCTCTGGTGTTACTGGTTCCTCTGGTGTTACTACTGGTACCTCCGGTGTCAGCACTTCTACTGAGACCACAGGCCACATCTCTACCACTGTTGTTACTGAGACATCCTGTTCTGCTGGTGTTTGCAGCACTGACTCACACACCACCGGTCTCTCTGTTGTCACTGTCACCTCTGAGGGAGTTGTTACTGAGTACACCACCTACTGCCCATTGACCAGCGATGCCGCTAAGTCCACTGTTGTCACCATTTCTGGCACTCCAGTTACCACCGGCCTCACCGTTGTCACTGCCACTTCTGCTGGTGTTGTTACTGAGTACACCACCTACTGCCCACTCACCGGTGCTACCGCTGCCGCTGAGTCCACAACTGTGATCACCATCACCTCCTGTGACCAGAACGCCTGCACTGCTGTCCCAGTCACTACCGGTCTCACCGTTGTCACTGCCACTTCTGCCGGTGTTGTCACTGAGTACACCACCTACTGCCCACTCACTGGTACTACTGCTGCCCCTGAGACCACTGGTACCGGTGCCGGTGACGTCACCAATTTCACCACCACTGATGCTAAGGGTTCCACTACTGTTATCACTACTGGCGTTCACGCTGGCACTACCGGTGCTGAGGGAGTTAGTACCGTCACAGCTTACACCACGACCTACACTTCCACTGTTGGATCTTCTGCCGTTGTCGTCGTGTCTGGCTCTACCGTCACCACTGGTATCTCCGTTGCCACTGTTACATCCGGTGGTATTGCCGTTGAGTCCACCAGCTACCTCCCACTCACCACTATTGTGACCAAGACAGTCTCTGCTTCTACCGTTGCTGTCACTGAGGGTACTGGTGCTGCTGGTGCTGCTGGTGCTGCTGGTGCTACTGGTGCTACTGGTGCTGCTACTACTGCCGCCGGAGCCGCTGCCACTTCTGCCACTTCTGGCGCTTCTGGTGCTTCCGGTGCTGCTGGCGTTGGTGCTACCACCGGTTCCACATCCGTCGCAGGTTCTGGTTCCCAGTCCACTGGTGTCTCTGGTGCTGCTGGTGCAACTGGTGCCACTGCTTCTGTGCTTGAGGGTGCTGCTAACATTGTTAGAGGCTCTGCCGTCTTCGGCCTCTTGCTTCCATTCTTGTTGTTGTAATGACTTTCTCAACACTTTTTTCATGCTGTTCGTTTTTGGTTCTTCAATTTGATTCTTTGGGATTCGTTTCATTCTACTTTCATGTCCAGTCTCAGCACACTCTCGACTTCGAGATTACGTGTATGAGTGAGTGACCACTTTATGCATGCTACAGTTTCTTCGCTGTCTGCCTCTCAATAGCGCCGCTATGTCTTCTATCCGGTCTGTTTCAAACTGGTTGGCCTTCCCCACTATCTAATGTTACACTTGGGCATCTTCGTCCTTCTCTGATAAACCCCTGAAACGTAGTCTAGCCCGGTCCCTGATTCTCAGGCCCACTTCCCCATGCATTATTGATCTGTGAGCCCCGTTCCACAGACAGAGGGAACTGACCTTGTGAAACTGGATAGGCGCAGTTTTGCGGAGGTACACGAGGTGTGCGTGGATCAAGGGGTGTGATAAGAAGCTCATCGGCGATCCCTGCAGGCCACAAAAGCGTCCTCATCACAAACGGTGACGGATCACTCTAGAAACAAGCAGCGAAGCAGCAAATAGTCCAGTGAACGTCGACTCTCAGCCTCGGAAACCAGTGCGGAGACATCTCATATGCTCTCCACAGCAGGCCTAAACTTTCTCGTCACCCCGAAACTGGCTCGTGAAGAGGAAATAGAACGCTGTGCGTCTAACGGCCGCCGAACCTTCACATTCCACCCGGGGCCATCAACATGGATCTTGTGGGGACCCAGCGCTTAAACACGCCAATCAGGATTCCTCTGGGACATTCTGCTGCCTCGTTATAGAGGTTTTATCCACTTTAAAGACGTTTCTGGGGCAATACTTAAAGGACCTCTCAGCCCGCTTATCCAATATTCTCTCGTCCCCGCGAATCTGTTTTATTGCCAGAACATCTCCAGAACATCTCAAACTCTCCACTTTGCAATGTCCACCACCACCACAAGCCCGTCCGTCACAGTCAGCACCGACTCCTACTTCAAGAAGCTCGTTGACGGCGTCACCACACACTACGCTCTCATGACGGCCAAAACTCGCATTATGAAGGAGCTCCGTGCTCTCGAGAGCGAGATCCTGCCGGACATTGCCCTCACCCTCACTGACAACATCCACCTCATCTACGCAGACATCGCAGCCAACGACAACCCGCTGTACAAGGGTAAAGTGTTCAGGCTCAAGGTCATGGTCACCCAGGACTACCCGTTCTGTGCCCCAGTGTGCATGTTCATGAAGACCGAAGACTCAGAGGTGCCCATTCACCCACATATCTACTCCAATGGCCACATCTGCCTTGACATCCTCGGATCAGGATGGACACCCATCCAAACCATCCAGAGTCTACTGCTATCTCTCCAGAGCTTCCTGGTGTCCAACACAAGGAACGAAAAACCTTCTGATGACGATTCATACGTCAGACATGCACCAAAGAACCCGTCAAAGGCCTCATTCATCTATCACGACGACAACGTCTGATCCTTCTGATCAACCCGGTGGACTGGATCCATCTCATGTTATATTTCTCATACCGATACTGTGCTATTGTTCGATTCGTTACCATCTCAGATGTTGCTATAAATAAATCTATTACTTGTCATGCTTTGCTCTTTGCACTGGCCACCAGTGCCGTGTAATCCTGCCACACTTGCTCCAACTGACTTATAGTGAGATCCTTGAACTGCATCCCTTTGAATCTATCCAGATCAACTTTGGCCACTGGATCACTGGCAACTGGGCCAACACTTGGATCGACACTAACTGCAGGCGGAGGCGTAGGAGTTGCAGAAGCACCTCGCCAGCCCATCACCCCAGCCAACCCTTTCAGCGGATTATACTCCCTCGAATCACCCACTGCCAACCGTCCAACAAAGGTCTTGATCCCACTATCCAACACGTTCCCCAACGATCGAATTCCATCTGGGAACTGACTGTCTTGGACGATTGACGACTTGCGCACGGGGAGGTCCGACGGTTGTGACAACAGAACGTACTCGTCGTCACTCGGCGCAGAGAAGTCCAACGAGTCCTGGGTCAGCAGAAGAGTCCGTGTATACATCAGTGCTGCTTCTAGGTTGGTCAGACAGTAGAGTGGTTCGCCTGTCAGGTATGCGGTGTTGCGGAAGCGGGAGATGAAGAGGAAGTGGAGGTATAGGTCTGTGGGGTCGGTATGTGTCAGAACGAGGAATATTAGAAGGGGAAGGATGTAGTCACCCGAGACGGATTTGGTGTTGAGTTGCTCTTGGACAAGAGAGTTGATGGATGTGTGGATCCCTAATAGAATAAGGAGTTTCGAAGAAGGGGTCTTGGCTGTCTCCAGTTCTGCCAGACGATGCGAGAGGGTGGTGAGGATTGGAAGACGAAGATCAACACCTTCAACATCAATGAACTTGTCGTAATCGATCCCCTTGACCTTTTGTAATGCTTTGATCTTGCGGTTGATGTAGTTGTTGATAGCGAGGTCTTCATCAAACTTGTTGAACAGACGGCCGTACAGCTTGACAGTCACCTGCTGCTCAGCGAGCTCTGTGTAGTCATTGATCCGCTTATCAAACTGGTCCAGCAGCTTCTTTCTCTCCTCCTGCTCATCTTTCGTCAACATCTCAATCTTGTTCACACGCGTCTTGTAGAACACGGATCCTTTGACGAACAGCTCTGTTCGATACGCAAACATCGTGTAAAAGTCCTGAAACATCACAGAAATCTCATCAGCAGAGATAGGACGGTTGTATTTGGGAGCCTGGAGGTCCTTCAAGAAGTTTGTGACCAGTGTGGCGAGCTCGGAGGGCAGCTCTTGTGGCAGTTCATCTTCATCTTCGGTCTGGCTGTCTTGGTCGTCCAGTGTGATGCCCTTGGACAGTGGGTCCTCCAAAGTTTCTGTGGTTGTTGTTGTGGTATGTGACGCCTTGATTGGCGGTGTATGGAACATCTTTGACACCTTTTACGCCCAGATCAGTGTCTTCTTCTTCGTGCTCCTCCACAGTTCTTTGGCCTCCTGCTATCACCAAGTGCTGATTAGGAGATGTCCGGGTGTTTCGGCTACCCCAAGGAACATTCGAGAAACACGTGCAAAAATGGCAGATCAGGTATTAAAGGCCTCTGAATCCCCTTACAAACAGAGCCCCTTAACTACTAGAGAAGGACTGCCCATCAAACATGTCACGAGTCCACAAACGATCGTTCTCGCCGACAATCGAAGACCTCCGGCAGTACAACATCAAGAAGCTGCGGCTGCTGGACGACCTGTCCTCCCTTAACCTCTCCTCGCCTATAACCAAGCACTACGAGACGATACAACCACACAGCACGCCCAACATCGAGTACATCCCTGACATTGACGAGTTCCTACTGCTGAACCAGGATGACAGAGACGTATTGGAGCTGTCTAAACACATCACGGATATCAGCGACGCAGACCCGGAGATGCTGGTGATCCCTGAGCGCATCACGAGGGTTGGTGGGATGAGTAAGTACGACGAGGATGTCTCTATGGAGAGGATCCGTGCCAGAAGGAGACTGGAGGGTCGCAGTGGTGATGTCACTGTGGAGGAGATTTTGCTGGACCATGAGATACGGATGAATTGGAGTCTGGTGAAGTATGTGCCTCCAAGACAGCTGGTGTATGAGCACTGGGAGAAGTGGTGGATGAATGTTCACAAGCTGGATGAGTTCATGCGACAGATGAACGACGATGTTATGACTGATGATTATGAAATTAGGGAGGTGGATATGGATGTGGACCAGGACGAGGACATGATGGACCTTGACGACTAGATAAATCGAGTACTACAGCTAGTGGTACCTGTGGATCCAAGAAGTCCTGGATTCAAGCTAAAAAACAATAAAGAAACAGTATTAGCACAACAACAAGCAGCAAAAACAAACAATATTACAGTAGTGCAAAGAACGATTGTAGCAAGAGAGTCTTTTGAGTGTTTTCATTCGTCTTATACCAATCACTCATCATCGATGATCATCTTGAGCTTGTTGTCAAGCACATGGGCAACATCATCCTCCGTGACAATCTCCCTGCCGACACCATCGCCCTCCTTGATATGGATCCGGAACGCATTTGTCCCATCATCGTCATAGATCCTCGTCTTCACCTTCTCCCTGAGTCCCGTGACGGAAATGTCCCTTGGAAGGAGCAGGGCAAAGATGTCATCACGGTAGAAGAATTTCAGCTTGACCGAACCAACATTCGAAGATGTAGCAGCAGTCAATGTACTTGGCTGAAGAGTGTTGAAAGTAGCCACAGACTCGGCCTTAGTGATTGTAGCCTCTGGATCCTCTTCGTATTGGCTCGTCTGTGTGTGGTTGCTCCGTTGCACAAACTTTGGCTGCTGTACATCCACAATGCGATCCAGATCATTCAGCATGGCAAACAGCTTCTTGACATAGTTGGAGTGGGAAACGTACTCTGGAAGTTCAATCAGCTCCTTGACATACTCGTTCAGGTCGCTCTGTCTCTTCTTGGTGATCTTGTCGGTGATGTATGTGAGAGGACCTGGGATGAATGGAAGGATACGCTTATGACTCTGAGATGAACGACCAGCCTCTGCTGGGAACAGCTCGAGAAGACGGATCTGGAAGTCGTAAAAGTCCTCGTAGTAACGACACAAGGATCTGCTCTCACCGTTGCTGAGCTCACACTGGACGTGGAACCAGTAACGACCATTATCAACGTCAAACGAGTCGACAAATGCATCAACGATGAACGGCGTGCTCTCATCAACATCAACATCATTATCCAATGGCAATGTCATCGAAGGTGCACGAGCCACAGCGTTGGAAACCCTTGTTGTGTTGTTTCTCTCCTGGTACTGACTCGTTGATCTGGTCCCTCCAATAGCATTCTCATCGACATTACCCAATGGGATCGAGCTCGCCTTGTACTTTGCGTTCTTGTTCTTCCAATCATCCACCGAGGGCAAGTTTGCATTTGTGATGTCATCCACGACCTCATTCCCCGTGGACTGGCCTGTGAGAATGTCAATAACAGAGACGTACGACACGGGCACAAGACCTGGGCCGCCGAGTCTGTCAATAGGTTTGGCGATGAACCACTCATAGTTGTGGTGTGCACAGAGGATGATGTTCTCGCCCATGTGTACGTCGAGTTCATCAGAGCGCTCAGCCTTGAAGTCGTACACGACAATGCCGTAGAGTGTCGAGGATGAAGACCCCTTGGAGGAGATTGAAGTTGGCATGGAGTCGGTTGAGAGTTTCTTGCTCTGTGGGGATGATCGTGGCGGAGTGCCAGAAGATGGAGCTAGTGGTCTTGTCTTACCAAACACCTCAAAGTATGGGACTGGGACCATTCCTCTGATGTTCCTCTTTGGGTCACACGCCTCATACCACTCAGGATCGTCCTCATTGCCAATGACATGGAAGAAGTCACCCTTCGAGAACTCGAGTTCACCGGGACCTTGTGGCTTGTAGTCGAACAGGGCCTTGATGACCTTCTTGGGAGACTGAAGTAAGTTTCCTTGGAACTGGAGATCCTGTGCTGATGAGATGGATGCCATTCGCTCTGAGATGGGGGAGGAGATGGATGTGTGGGCGGACTTCTTGTCCCTGAGAGACTTTCTCAATCCCTAAAGTATGGGTTAGTAAGGGCTCAAGATATTGATAGACCAGAATGCACACGAAAAGCATCACCAAAGAAGTTATGAAAGTGTCACCATGAAGTGTGTGCCTGGCCTAAAATCAGCACCAACATACCTTAATCATTGCCGTTTGTGCTCGTTTTTTCGCAGTAAAAGTCGGCGTGTGTAGCGTGTGTACGTCTCTCCAATCAGAGAAGTGTGTTTGCAAAAGTCCTCGCCGTGGCTCTGTCCGGTGTTGTCTTGTTGCCCCTGCGTAAGGTTAATAATGAGCCTCTGAGCGCGCGTTTCACAAGGCGATTTTCCTGTTTCCGTCCGCGATGTGGCGCTGTGCTGGGAGTTACGCGGGGCAGAGGGCGTTTAGTATGGAGATTCGCGAACAGCACGCGTACTTCTCAGCACGCACTACCCCCCTGGAATCTAGGTATGTCCTGATCATCATTAAAGTCGTTATAATACGGTGAGTGGCTCTATAATCAACGCTACTCACGGCTTGTAGTTCCAGACGTCGTTCTGCTCGGCGAACAAGGTGTAGAAGTCGTCCGGTGTTGGTGTTGGGGCGGCCGATGGCTGGGTGAGCTGCTGCTGCTGCTGCTTCTTCTTCTGGTCAAGCGTTCTTGCCATGTTCTGCTCCTCCAGCTTGGTCAGGTCGAATGCTGCTGCTGTGGAGTTGTTGGTAGGCACGTGTGAGAAGAGTGATCCAATCTGGTTGAACACACCTGCGCTGTTGATGAATGCGTCCTCGGCCTTGACTGGTGATGATGGGCCATTTGTACCATGTGCCCCGATGTTGACAATGTCAGAAGGAAGAAGGTTCAACAGGTCGTTCATGTTTCTGTTGTTGGAGATATCGTTGAAGTCAAACTCTGGAAGGATGTCGTCCTGCTTCTCAACCTTGATCTGTGTTCCAAACTTGCCCTGAGCAGTGCGTGCCGTTGGGATGGAGGCAGACATTGTGTTCAACGAGTCTTCACCAAGATACTTACCACAGAGACTGTCAATCTGGGTGATGAACTTGTCAGCGAGTGAGTTTCCCTTGGCAAGTCTAGTGAGAACCTGCTTCGACAAGATGATATCTCTCTTCCAAGAAACGGCGTACTTCGACGTTGGCTCAGAGCATAAACACACAACAGGGATCAAACAAGCATGGAAGAGGAAGAACGTGGCATACCACGATGCGATCACAGAAGACTCATGCTTGTTGATGAACTCAGACACAGACAGAATCGTCTCATGAGCACTGTCCAAACAAATCCGTCTGCACTGCTTTCCCTCTGGGGACGATGCCAGGGCCAACACAGCCGGGTTCTTCACACCAATAACTCTCTGCCAGATGAATGCTCTGAGGGACAGGATCTGCAGGTTCTTGTATCTCCAAATGAGTCTGTACCTCGTAAATGCCAACCACTCGGGGGTCTTTGTCTCACCTGGGATCTGTGAAGCACGCTCAGCAATCATGTTGTTCTCAGAGAAGTACTGTGGTAGCTCGGCAATGAACTCCAAGATCTTGTTGTTCATCTGGATACTGTCCTGTGCACTTGGTGGTGGAGTCGAGATGAGCTTGTTGTAGATCTCCGTTGACAAGATTGTGAACTTAGCCTGCCAAATCAGCCCAGAGTAGATAGTTGGATAGTCCACTGGGTGTAGCTGGTTCCCAGCCATGCTCATGTACATGTAGTCGTCATCGTTGATATTCGACACCTCGTTGATATCCATCATCTTTGCATCCGGGAGATTCACTGGTCTTCCAAAAGTGATAGCAGCACCACCATCAAAGATGTACAACCCCCACCACAACCGTCTGCGCATCTCCAGCTGCATCTTGTTCTTCGAGCTGGTCCAGTTCGAGAACTCCTTGTACAGACCAAGTCCCATGGCCATGCGCACAGCAAGACCAAGGTAGTTCCAACCTGTGTTTGGCTTGTTACGCTTCTGGGCGTAGTTACTCAGTAGTGTCAAAGCCTGTAGCAGTGGGATGGAACCACTCTCAAACACGTAAGAGGAGAGGTATGATTTGGCGTTTTGGTAATAATACAGATCAAAGTTGGAGGTTTCACCGTGGAGACACCAAGCACCGAGGGCCAGGACCGTGTTGAGAAGGATCTGCCAGATCTCGTGGTTCGGAGTTGGAATCTCATCACGATACTGGGCCATGAATGTTTCCTTGTGGATGAATGGGTATGATGTGTGGTAGTTGTTGAAGTACGACTCGATGAACTCGTTGGTGAGGTACTTGGCCGTGAGAGAGAGCGTAGAGTCAAGATCAAGGACTCTGGAGTTGGCACGAGAGTCTTGCTGGTTTGGCGACAAAGAGTCGTCTTGGTCCTTGTCAGCAGGCTTCTGAAGCGCTCTGACAACCATGGCACTTGATGCCACACCAAAGTATCCCTTGTTGGAGGGGTTGACACTCAAAGCAGCCATACCGTCGTTCAGCGCATCAACGTCTTCTTCCACCCAATCAAATCCATATATGGCATCATCAGGGACGTCTTCTTCAGGCACTTCAGGGTAATGTCCAGAGTCTGTGGACTGGACGGTTCCAGCAGCGACAGGGGAGTTGTTGGAGTGTATCACAGGGGAGTCCATCTCGTCGTCATCGGATGCATACACAGGCGTAGCAGTGTTGCGATGCGGATTTCTAGCGAGCACCTTGTCGACATCTTGATCTGGTAGAAGCTCACGGACGAGTGCTTCGAGTTCTCTGACCCTGTGCTCGACCTTTGTGAGATGGACTCTCGTCAAAGGAGAGCGGACCACACGTGGGGAGTATGAGCACTCCCATCCGTGCTGTATACACTTTGTACACTTGGGCAGGTCCTTGGAGCACTTGAGCTTCCTTTTACGACACGAGTCGCACTGTTGGATGGTTAGTATTGTTGATCTGGGCGTATTTGGAGTGTTTTAGGGTGGGATATGTCGGCATCTAAACACCTAAAACCCCGACATCTCCAGCCGAAAAAAGGCTCAAAATGGCCCTGAAAACACATGAAAAGGGACAATAAACTCACAGCTTGCTCAATGAACACGGCCTTCATAATGACAAGAGATCTGGTACTGTTTGCGTTGGTTTTGTGTGGTTTAGATGACAAATGTGGCTGTTTTGGCTGTGGTTTTTATCAAAGGCCGTGGACGCCGGACGCCGAAATACCCTCGGATGTTCTGTGTTGAGGGAGTCCAAAGATCCGAGGGGCTTTTGGATCAGGCAGGGACATCAAGCTAGCTGAACTGGTCCGATTATTGACCATCACGACATCTTTGAAGGGGGTTACACCACACACAGATGCTGCTCCTATGTGCTTCACTACTTCTACCAATTTTGTCCCTCACGACAGCACAGGATCAGCTCGAGTATGAGCCGTTTGCAGACTCCAGCCTTCAACAGATGGACATGGGCTATGGCGTACGAAACTCGCATCAGTACGTTGAACGAGATCTGACGTCTCAGCAGGGCGAACTGCTGAATGGGAATGTTGTGTCAATTGCGGACTGGGAGGTGCAGAGCGTGACACTTACACCGGGGGAACAGGGAAACATTTATGCCTTTGACTTTGAAACCCAGAGTGGATCCTTCGTCACGTCGTTCTTCCTCTCTGCAAACCTCGGTAAGCTCCCCAATGAAGGAGTGAGAGATTGGACAGGATCCCAGATGAGTGACTACTTCGGGATGCGCTTCTACGTGAACACGACACGTGGTGGATATGTCGAGACGTTTACGGATGGGTATGCCTCAGATGTGGCATACTTCACCAACAAGCTTGATGTGCTCCCTGGTGTCCTGTACATCGAGCCATACTTCCGTGAGAACAGCACATTGTTCAACGATACAGACACGTTTGTGATGGAGTTTGCTGTGAGTGCCGATGAGATTGTGTTCCAGTGGGATCTGTCGCAGTTTGCCAGCTTTGTGGATGCTGATGATGACTCGGTGCTGTTTGTCACATCCGTGTTCAATACAACAGAGGAGTCAGCAGATGATTGGAAGAACAGCACGCAGCAGCTGAAGATTCATGTGTTTGATGCGGATGGGTATAAACAACTTGAAGGACTTACGAACAGTTGGCTTGCTGTGTCTGACGCTGATACGGTCGCCTCCAATATCGAAACGATATACACCGAGACGACAGATGGGATTCAAGAGTACTTCTTTGTCGATGGGCTGAATGCCTCAACAGTGTACTACGCAGTCTTGACCAATGACTTTGGAACCAAGAGAGGTGGTATCGTGTACGGAGATGTGCAGTTCACAACACAGTACGCTGGTGCGTGTGAGCTTGTGTATGGACTTTCCTTCTGTGAGAATGTTGCGTACTCCGTCCCACAATCATCCAACTTTGCTGTTGACAACAACAAGACAGCACTTATGGAGTTATACGACACGTATGCTGAGTCAGTGTACCAGAACTTCTCCTATGCGATGCAACAGATCGCGTGTGATGCCGAGACTGACGCACGCTACTCCCCCATTGCCACATGTGACGATTGCAAACAGTCATACAAGGACTGGCTCTGTGGAGTGCTCATCCCACGCTGTGCCACACAGCCGAACTCATACTTCCTCGAGCGGCCTGCTGGCCAGATGCGCACACCGGAGCTTGCCACACGGGTGGATCCACCTCAGGATTGGTATGAGGTGCTACCATGTGTCGATATGTGCTACGGCATAGTCAGGGACTGTCCTTCTGACTTTGGGTTCAGTTGTCCTGATTACGAGTTGGTGGATGAGAGCTACGGACACTGGTACGACGAGGAGTATGCGACGTGTAACAACGTTGGATACGGGACGGTGCAGACTGTTGTCAACGCAGGAATCAAGCTTTCTGTCAACCATTTGTGGGTGTTTTTGGTGCTGTTTTGGTGTATTTGAATAGAGAAACCGGCGGGATTATAGACAAGCCTTAACCATGTAGTGCCCTTACCGTCCCAATTGGGAAACGTTGATTGCTTGTCGAGCGAGCTGCCACCACCCCGGCAAAACAACCCTTGTTGACAGAACAATACCCAAACACCACACCAGGAAGTCGTCTAACCTCCATTTTGATATCACGGGGAGAATTCTAAGCACTGCACCACCCCACTCTCAATTCTTTTTCTGTTCACGATACGCTCAAAACACACTCGATCAAGACGAAGCAGCCAAACCTTTGATCAACACCGTTCAAAGATGGACTGGCGCAAACAAAAGAGAAGTTCCTTTTCAGTGGGAACTGGCTACAAACCAAGTAAGTCTGGTGCTCTTAATCCCTCTCAATTGTCTACTAACACACCCGAACCAGCCAACTACATCGACTACGAGCGGTATCCACAGATCTCATCCCCGCAACACACCCAGCTTCAGCCACAACTGCCGGTCCGTTCCGCATACTACGAGACCCACTGGCCCTTATCATCCGCTGCATGGAGTCCACTGCTCAACCAAGGATCCCTAACCGTTGCGGTGGGGACGTATAAGGAAGACACGATGAACAAGGTTGAAATTGTACGTGGTGTCCCATCGATCGTTGAGCATGCCAATGGCACGACAAGTGACGGGATGGCTTTCAACAAGGTGTGTGATGCGAACGTTGGACTGCCTGTGACGAAACTGCAGTGGGATCCAAGCGGGATGAGTCAGAAGTTGTTGACGACGAGTGATAAGTTGAGATTATGGGAGCCGGATGAGTATGCTGCTGAGCCGATGTTGGAGAAGAGAGCCACGTTGGCGAACAAGCCATTTGAACAGAGAACAGGTGGTGGTGCCTCATTTGCGCCATTGACGAGTTTTGACTGGAATAAGGTCAACAGCAACTTGGTCATCACGTCATCGATTGATACAACGTGTACGGTGTGGGACTTGCAACGGCCAAACTATCCAAAGACGCAGTTGATTGCACATGATTCAGAGGTGTTTGACGTACAGTTTGTGATGGGGAGCACAGATATCTTTGCCAGTGTTGGTTGCGATGGGTCAATGCGTGTGTTTGACCTTCGTGCTCTTGAACACTCCACAATCATCTATGAGCCATCTTCAACTGAATCTGTCTCGTTACTCCGACTCTCCACATCGAACACAGATGTCAATGTCATTGCTACGTTTGCAGCCAAGTCAGACCAGGTGTCAATCATGGACATGAGATTCCCAGGAGTGCCAGTGGCCATTTTGGCTGGACACAGCGGGACGGTGAACTCGATCGCATGGCATCCATCTCAGTCATTGCTGTTGTCTGGTGCTGATGATGCTCAAGCACTTGTATGGGATGTCAGACGGGGATCTAAGCACACTGAGCATGTTGACCATCCGCAGCTGGCATACACGGACACAATGGAGGTGAACCATGTCTCGTGGGCTTCTGCGGAGTGGTTTGGCGTGGTGAGTGGCAAGGGACTACAGGGAGTGAGGATGTAGTTAAACACATCATTAAACAATGTACACAAAACTGCCCTCAAACTAAGTCCCAGAGTCAAACCGAGCTCTTTGCGATCGAATTGGGGCCATCACCGGGTCAGTTTGTGACTCCGATCCGCACCATCTCCGGGATCTTGACTCGGCTGCGCCTTAAACCACTGACTCGGCCCACTAACGCGCGCACATGCAAAAAGGAAGCCTGGGCCGAGTCAAAGCAGGCATCGTTATCAATATCCCGGGCTCCCTAAGGTCAAAAAGGGGATAAACTTTTCCTCGTCCTCTCCACCTTTTCACCTTTCTCGATCCAGCCCTCAGATCTCGATCTTCACACTCGCAACGATGCTCAGACTCAGACCAGCGGCCTCCATTGCCCGTGTCGCACGTTCGAGCACACGCTCCATCGCTGCCTCCCTGCGCGTACAGAACCAGTACCGCTTCCTTACAACCGACGTGTCGTCTGCCAAATTCAACAGCGTGTACGACCGTTCACTCTCAGTTCGTTCTGCTCCTGAGCGTCTTCTACCTCTTGACACATTCCAGCGTCGTCACCTTGGCCCAAACTCCCAGGATGTGGAGCTGATGCTCAAGAGCCTGGGGTACTCCGATCTCAATGACTTCATCTCTGCCGTCATTCCAGAGCAGATCCTCGTCAAGCGTGGTCTCAAGATCGAGCCAGCTAGAGGATACACTGAGACTCAGATGATCAACCGTCTTAAGGAGATTGCCCAGAAGAACAAGGTGTTCAGATCCTTCATTGGCCGTGGCTACTACAACACAATCACACCTCCTGTCATCCAGCGCAACATCCTTGAAAAGCCAGAGTGGTACACATCCTACACACCATACCAGCCAGAAGTCTCACAGGGTCGTCTTGAGTCCTTGCTCAACTTCCAAACTGTTGTTTCTGACCTCACAGGCCTTCCTGTTGCCAACGCTTCGTTGCTCGATGAGGCCACTGCCGCTGCTGAAGCAATGGCTCTCTCCTTCTCCCACTCCAAGAAGAAGAAAAACATCTACGTCGTTGACAAGGACATCCACACACAGACCCTTTCCGTTGTTAAGACTAGAGCTATCCCACTCCATGTTGAGCTTGTCACATTGGATATTTCCTCTGCTGCTGGTGTCGCTGAGTTGGAGAAGATCAAGGCATCCGTCTGTGGTGTCCTTGTTCAGTACCCAGGCTCTTCTGGTTCCATCACCGACTACTCCCTTCTCGAGAAGATTGCTGAGATCACACACTCAAGCAAGGGTCTCTTTGCCGTTGCCACAGACTTGCTTGCCCTCACACTCCTCAAGCCACCTTCATCATTCGGTGCTGACATTGCTCTTGGTTCATCTCAGCGTTTCGGTGTCCCAATGGGATACGGTGGTCCACATGCTGGTTTCTTCGCTGTCATTCAGTCTTTGAACAGAAAGATTCCAGGCCGTATCGTCGGTGTGTCCAAGGACAGACTTGGTGGCCAGGCTCTCAGATTGGCCCTCCAGACAAGAGAGCAGCACATCAAGAGAGACAAGGCTACTAGTAACATCTGTACTGCCCAGGCTTTGCTCGCAAACATGGCCTCCAACTACGCTGTCTACCACGGTCCAGAGAAGCTCAAAGAGATTGCACAGAGAGTGTACGGATTCACCACATTGCTTGCCTCCGAGATCTCGAAGAAGCACACCATTGTCAACGACAAATGGTTTGACACTTTGACTGTCAAGTTGGAGGGTGTTTCTGCTGACGCTGTGCTTCAGACTGCTGTTGAGAAGTACCAGATCAACTTGTTCAAGGTTGACGAGAGCACAGTTTCTCTCTCTTTGGACGAGACCGTTACGGAGAAGGATCTTTCCGACTTGATTGAGATCTTCACATCATCTTCATTCAAATCTGCATCCATTGAGTCTTTCCCAGAGTTCCCAGCCGAGCTTACCAGATCCGATGCTATCCTCAGTAACCCAGTCTTCCACCTTCACCACTCTGAGACAGCCATGCTCCGTTACCTCCACTCCCTCCAGACCAAGGACATCTCCCTTGCTGACTCCATGATCTCTCTTGGTTCTTGTACCATGAAGCTCAACGGTACTGTTGAGATGCTCCCACTCACATGGCCAGAGTTTGGTTCTCTCCACCCATTCGTCCCAGTTGACCAGGCCCGGGGATACACTGAGCTTGTTGCTGAGCTTGAGGCTGACTTGGCCGACATCACTGGTTTCGCCGGCACAACGCTCCAGCCAAACTCTGGTGCTCAGGGTGAGTTCACAGGATTGAAGGTCATCAAGGCCTACTTGGACTCCAATGGCCAGTCTAACAGAAACATCTGTTTGATTCCAGTCTCCGCCCACGGTACCAACCCAGCCTCTGCTGCCATGGCCAACTTCAAGGTCGTCCCAGTCAAGTGTCTCGCCAACGGTTCTTTGGACCTCGAAGACATCCAGCTCAAGGTCGAGCAGCACAAGGACAACCTCGCAGCTATCATGATCACTTACCCATCCACATATGGTCTCTTTGAGGCCGGTGTCAAGACCGCTATTGACCTCGTTCACGGTGCTGGTGGCCAGGTCTACTTGGACGGTGCCAACATGAACGCACAGGTCGGTTTGACCTCCCCAGGTGACTTGGGTGCCGATGTGTGTCACTTGAACTTGCATAAGACCTTTGCCATCCCACACGGTGGTGGTGGTCCAGGTGTTGGTCCAATCTGTGTCGCTGAGCACTTGGTCCCATTCCTTCCTCGTCATGACGTTACTGCCGTTGTTGGACAGACTGAGAAGTCCATCGACGCTGTTTCTGCTGCTCCATACGGTTCTGCTTCGATCTTGACCATCTCATACTCATACATCAAACTTCTCGGTTCTGAGGGATTGCCATTCGCCACCTCCATTGCCATCTTGAATGCCAACTACATGATGAACAGACTCAAACCATACTACGACATTGCCTTTGTTGGATCTTCTTCTGAGTTCCAGTTCTGTGGCCACGAGTTCATCCTCGATCTCAGACCACTCAAGAAGGACGGTTTGGAGGCCATCGACGTTGCAAAGAGACTTCAGGACTATGGATTCCACCCACCTACATTGGCCTTCCCAGTCCCAGGCACACTCATGATTGAGCCTACCGAGTCTGAGAACAAGCAGGAGCTCGACCGTTTCTGTGACGCTTTGATTCAGATCAAGACAGAGATCGATGCCCTGGTGGCCGGTGAGCCTCTGGGTAACGTTTTGAAGAATGCCCCACACTCCATGACGGATATTGTTGGGTCTTCTGACTGGGAGACAAGAGGATACACAAGAGAACAGGCTGCCTACCCTCTGGCGTTCCTCAAGCAGAACAAGTTCTGGCCAACTGTGGCTAGACTCGATGACACATTCGGTGACTTGAACTTGCTCTGTACATGTCCTTCAGTGGAGGAGGTTGCAGCTGACAACTAAATCGGTATCTCCACCAGCTAATTACATATTCTAATCCTCAACGTGATGTTATGACCTATAGAAACTGTGTTGTAAGGAAGAAAGAGATGATACAAGATAGCTGATTGATGAGTCAGAAGTCCGAACTCGGCAAAGATATCCTGCGCCAACCGACACCCGGACACCACTCGCCCCTCCCCGTCACACCCATAATTGCTCAAAACACCCATCAACTTCATTCAAAAACCCTCTATCAAATTCAGTAAAAGAGCCGTCCTTTCTCTTCACACACTCATCTTCGTGCTACACTCAACCCAGCACACACGTGGTTTCCATATTCACCTCCCTCTTACCTTCTCCTATCCCCCACACACAAAGGTTCTGATTTGCCACCCTCCGAATGATGGTGGCGAACCGACTGAAGAACCTGGCCCGGTTGACACGGGGCGCCGTTCGTGATGTCCGCCAGGTCGTTAACGAAGTCCTCGAGGTTCTCTCCCCCCGTACACAGCCAGCACTTGTACGCGTCCCAGTGGGACGTGGCGGGTCCAGAGCGCAAAACTCACTCAGATCTCCATACACCGCCAGAAGACAGTTCAGCTCGTCTGCCCTGAGATCAGGCGCAGGCAGTTTTGCTTGGAAGCCAAGATTCATCAAGCCGGTGAGTGGAGGTGGACTTGCACAGAAGCTCTGGCCATACTCTGCGTTCAGAAGAGGCTTGGTGGGCAGTGGTCCTTTCCCAAGTGGGTTGTATCGAAACTTTGTCAACCTCAACTCGAGAAACTTCAGCACGTATGGTGGATCTGCCTCACGTGAGGCTGTCCAGAACTTGACTTCCAGTTTGAGATGTATGTTCAATAACGGTGGTGACACTTTGTTGAGTATGAAGATGACACAGAAGAAGTCTATGAACTTGTCCTACGCCAACAGTGCTTCCCAGAAGGACGATCTTGAGACATTCAGATTGGCCAGATGTGAGTCGTCTGATGTTCAGAGAAACGGTTCTTATGTTGAGTTCGTGTTGCCAAAGATCGAGTCCGCCTTGCCTTCTGTTTCTTTTATGAGCTCTGAGATCATGAACTCTCTTGATGACGAGTTTACGTTGATGAAGGCACAGATCGACAAGACCGCTGCTGCTATCCAGACTATCTTTGACGCGTATGGTGAACTACCTATTGAGAGGCGAGACCATTCTGTTGTCATTCACTTTGTTAAGCTGGATGCTGAGGAACTCGAACGGTTGTTGATCGATCTGGGAATTAGCGAGGGAGTCGTGTTCACATCTGAGGACGTGGATGTCGAGTCTGAGGAGTCTTCCTTGTTTGGCAGCTCCAGCACTGACCTCTCTGAGATGATTGAGAACCATGTTCCAAGTCTATTGTCGTCTGAGACTGACTCTGAGACTGAAAGCTTGTGCTCTGATGATTTCTTTCCTATTTTGTCTTCGTCAGAAGGATACTATGCCTCTCCGATTGACCTCTCACAGAGCTCAAGCCCTGTGGTGATTGCACACAGTGAGAGATCGTTCTCTGATGTCTCTGTGATCTGATTTGCGATCACAGAATGATGAATTATTACGGGGATTTTCTATGTTTTAAGGTGGTTATGCTTGGTTTTATATGCGAATTATTGGTCTTTACTATGGATATACATTCTACTGTTTGGTGATGAATGTAGAACTACCGCTCGAGTGTTAACATGAATGTATATTGACCAGTACATCTTCTAGGGATGACCAACTGGTTGTCTAATGGGATAATTAAGGGAGAATTGAAAGGAGCGACAAAAAACATAACACAAAGAGTGAGTACCTCCCAGCATCAAGCTGGAGGTCCTCTATTGAGGAAAGCCAACAGATCCAGCTCTGCAGCATCCTCATCGTTTGACGTGCTCACAACACTGACATTCCGCTTATAACTCGTGCCATCCGATCCCGTATTCTGCTCAAAGCTCGAGTCCGTTGGCGTATGCAGGAACTCCTCCGGGTTGATCGACGCCATGAGAATGTTTGTGTGTGGCGTGAGCGTCTTTGCCTCCATAGCCCCCACGAGCGTTGTGTCTGCGAGCGAGTCGGTGGACGGGAGGGAAAAGAGTGGGAGGAGCTTGAGCCAGTGTCTCCACTGTGGGATCTGTTCCTCCTGGGCGAACGGTGAGCGTGGGGTGTTGGCGTATGTGAGCGTCCATGGCTTTTCACGGTATAGCCAGACGAATGTGTCAACGACTGCGTTGAAAGGGGAGATGAAGGAGACGATGATTGTGATGCCATAGTTGGACACACCACTGAGACGGAGGGAATTTTGGACGAGTGGGAAAACCCAGAGGATGAAATATGCGATCGGGTACAGGAAGACGATCTTCATCTGGCGGGCAATGACTTTGTACCGCGTACGCAAGCGTTGAGAGTTCTCAAGCTGGAGCTCCATGTTGAAATTCGTGTCTGATCTTCTTGTTGTGTGTGTGGAGACGTGGACTGGTTTGTTTTGCTTGATGGTGTTGAAGATAAGTCTGCCTGGGTTGAAGCGGTGGAGGAAGCCCATGAGTCCAAGTTTTCTGGTTTTGCTCTCATCTGGGAGGTGTGAGATTTCGTGGTTGCCCTCCATCTTCTTGAGCTGGTTGATCACGTAGAAGTAGATCGTGCAGTAGATGACGATGATGGCCGTCATGATGAAGTAGCGAGGACCCCAGGACAGAACCAGTCTGTACCACTTGGGTGACTCGGGCAGGTAGCAAAAGACGTTGAGGGCAGTGTATCCAGAGTTGTTGATGAATGCGAGTCCTGCCAGGAAGGCTGGGAGCACAACCGATAGGACATAGACGTAGTATCTTATGAAGTAGAGGCCACCAGTTCTCTGCGGGTAAAATATTGTGAAGAGGGTGTGGATGGCGAAGGAGAGGATCGCGAGGTCACCTCCCTCGATGGAGAAGGCTGTGAAGAAGCCGAGGAAGTTGATGGTTTTGCTGCCAACTTCGTCAGGGTTGAGGTATGTGAGGATCGGGAACACGATCATTGCAATAGCTTTGAGGAAATCGAATGTGAGCAGGAAGAAGATGAGCTGGTGGCGGAACTTCTTTCTCGATGGGTGGATGGCGAGGTATGTGTAGAAGAACACCAGACAGGCGAGCAGAGACGCTGAGCAGGATGAGATCGATATGATTCTGAGCGTTTTCGACTCACAGTCCGAGTACTGTGCCCTGTTGAGCCTTCGAGGGGCCAGACTGAAGTTCGGCGTCGAGGGCATGGCTGCAACCAATGTATATGGGTGGCTGGGCGGGGTGGGTCAGCGAGGGAACAATGAACACCACGAGGAGGGGGAAGAGCGAGGGCCGGTGTGTTGCTGGCTGTGAAGAGAGTTGTGTGGACGCTGGATAAGCTCGGTTCTGCTGCTGAGATTAAGAGGGGAAATGTGGTGAAGAACGAGCTGGCTGCAATTCCGAGCTGGAGATGGAAGTGACCTTTTGGTGTCTGAAGGCTCTGGCGCGAAAAATTGGTGCCGCGGCCGGGTATCAGGAAATTCTTGTCGTTTTGGCGTTGGTTTTGGCGTGGTTTTTGAGGTTTTTGGCGTGTTTTTGTGGAGGCTCGTGGGTTTTTGGTAGGCCCTGGTGGGTGTGGAAGGCGTGGAAAGTGCTGTTGTTGTTGGTGTTCTTGCACCTGTTTCATGTACAAACATTCCCCCTTGAACTCTGAAATCTGGGCGCTATTGTCCTCTTTTAGGCGCCCCGCTCCGCCTCTCATGAGAAGGCTCTCGGGCCTCTTCTAAAAATGGCTAAAATTATCAACACAACCCGACCACGATATGAAACCTGCGATATTTTGAGCAGTCACTAACAACATGTCAACGTAACAGGCTCCAGGACCGGTTACACGCGTTCTTAGATCCCCACATCGGGTAAATAGTCAATATCTCATTGAGTGTGTCCCTTACCGTGTCACGTGTCCTCAATCACGTGAAAGTCACGTGTCGGGTGTGCGAAAATTACCTAATTGGTCCACCGATGCTCATTGCAAATCTTGTCAACAGGCGAGAGCATCTCGAGTTGGAGGCCTTTTTGCATGAAATATGAGAAGCAGTCCAAGTTCTCATACTCACTCTCTAGCATCTTCTTCTTATTGCATGTCTGCTCATATCCATCTGAGTTAGACCTCTTCATCTCCTTCGTTGTTGTGTTTTTTGACATTGTGCCCCACGCTTTCACTCATTTCACTACAAAAGAGGTACACATCTGGCACCAACAACATCCACCATGCCTCTTTCACTCGACGTCTTCAGCTTTGATGAAGACGAGAACGATGCGCTCTCACCAATGCAACACCTGATCCAGCCTCCGTCATCATCCCTGCCATCATCACTCTCATTACTCACACCTGCACTAGGCTCCACAACGGAACGGCGTCGCTCATTCAAGGCACGTTTGTCATTCTCCAACCCTGCCAAGGACTCTGAAGAGATTCTTCTCAAGGACAACTACAGCTCCAAGGAGACACGCTCCACACAACGAGTCATCACCGATTTCAAGCACGTCTCCCTTCTTGGAGTCGGCGCATATGGCGAAGTTAACCTCGTCAAGGACATCCATTCCAACAAGCTCTTTGCCAAAAAGACCATCAAGAAGGCCAAAATATCAGTGGACAAAACCTCTCTCAAGAACTCCCGGAACGAGCGAGACATCCTCGCACGCATCTCCCATCCATCCATCGTCAAACTGTTCTATACCTTTCACGACAAGGACAACATCGACTTCATCCTTGACTTCATCCCAGGTGGTGAACTCTTCTACCACCTCCAAGTCTGTCCAGGTCGAGTACTATCCGAATCAGATGCAGCTGTATACCTCGCTGAGATTGCTGATGCGCTTCACCATCTCCATTCGGTCGGTATCGTGTATCGAGACCTGAAGCCAGAGAACTGTATGCTGGACTTACAGGGCCATATCATACTCACCGACTTCGGACTATCGTCGATGGAGGAGAAGTGTCATTCGATTCTTGGAACCCCTGAGTTCACGGCACCGGAGGTCGTCAAGGGAGAGGAGTATTCGTACCAGGCTGATTGGTGGTCGTTTGGAGTTATGATGCATGATATGCTGACTGGTAAGACACCATTCAGAGGTAAGAACAGGAAGGAGGTTGAGGTGAAGATTTTGAAGAATGTCGTGAACTTTGACAACTTGTATCTGAGTGACTATGCCGTGGGGTTGCTCAAGAGGTTGTTGAACAAGAACCAGAACAAACGGTTCCAGGTGGATGACAAGTTTGACCAGTTCAAAGCGGATCGTTTCTTCAGACACATTAACTGGAAAGATTTGAGATCAAACAAGCCACCAATCATTCCAATCATCACAGATTTGGAGCTTGCTGAGAACTTTGATCTTGAGACCATTGAAAAGGAGCTCAAGGACAGGAATGACAAGGATGACAGAAAGGCAGTAAGGAAGAAGCAAGTCAGAAGAACGATGGGAAGCATTGATGAGAACTCGGAGCTAGAGACGAACGGGGTGGCCATTCCAATCAAGGTGAAGTCACCTACAGAGACATTTGACGACGATGCTTTGTTCAAAGGGTTTAGTTACACTGCTGGTCAGTCGCTTTTAGAGAAGCACCTATGTTGAGCAATCATCAATACATCATAAGTCATAAAAAATTCAAACCATACACACATCAAATCACATAGACATTAAAGTCCAGAGCATGGTGCTTGAGGATCGACTCTGTACTCTCCCACGGGACCCTAAATATGCCCGCGTTAATCTTTGGCATATCCACCACCAAATGTCCATGGGCACTGACAACATCCTTGACACTCTGATCACTCTTCAACTGTCTCTCCAAGTCATCTAGTGCGCTCTTGGTGTTCTTCAATATGTCCCCTGGCGCATCAGCAGACCCACCACCACCGACACTCGTGAACAAGCACGCAATGACAAACGGCTCCTTTCCCTCATTCCCGGGCTCATCCCTCTCGGTATGGATGAGAAACGTCGTCCCGATCAGTTGCTCAGGTTTGTGTGTGGCACAGTGGTCTTCGTAGGTTGCCTCAGCTGCCGGGAAGCGAAGGGCGAACTCGTACGCAACACCACCGCCCCATATCCCGTGTGTGTTGCATGCGTGGGCAAGTATGGAGGGGTGTTTGGCGGAGAAGAGGTTTCCGCTGATATAGTTGAGTGCTCCCATTTTCGCTGGCTGTGTTAGTTGAAGAGCTACGAAGGGATGGATGTGTCAATTCAATTGTTGATTTTTGGTGGCTTTATACCCGGCGGAGATGCACCGATTAGGCCTCCAGCTCCAGACTGTCCTTGATGATTCCGATACTGGCACTGCACTGGATCTTCTCGTTTCCTCCTTTTGAAATGGCGTACTCAACCTCTCCCAGACCCTTCAGAATCGATGCCCTTGTGGCCGTCTTGAGCTCGTACTGGTCCAGTATCTCCGCAAAGCCCTGGAGAAGGTCAATCAGAGCAAGTCCCTTGAGCTGTTTGACTTTCTGTAGTGTGGCAACTGCCGTGCTCCATTCATCCTTGAGGATCGAGTCAAGAATAGTCTCAATGTCCCGTGGGTGTGGTGCACCGACACTCTCATAGATCATCTCCTCCTCAATCTCCCCATCCGTGGCTGCCTTGCACGCTTGCAAAACGTTGAGTGCTTTTCTCATATCACCTTTACTGAGTTTGAGAAGAGCAGCCTGTGCATCAGCTCCAATCGTCAAGTGCTCCTTGATGATCACCTTCTGGATGTTATCCTTGATCGAGTCCTCACTCAACGGTGAGAATCTGAATCTCGTACAACGCGACAACAAGGCCGGGTTCAGCTTGTGTGCGTAGTTGGCCAATATGCAGAATCTTGTGTTTTTGGTATACTTCTCAATGATTCTTCTAAGAGCATTCTGTGCCACGTTGGTCATTGCGTCCGCCTCGTCAAGAATGATGAGCTTGAACCCTTTGCTGAAGATCTGCATGGTACTGGCAAAGTCCTTGATCTGGTTTCGCACAACGTCAATACCACGGTCATCAGATGCGTTCAGCTCGAGAACCATGTTCTTATAGTTGGAACCATAGATCTCTCTGGCAAGTGCAATGATTGTGGAGGTCTTACCAGTACCTGGTGGCCCGTAGAACAAGAGGTGTGGAAGACGGCCATCGTGGACAAACTTGCGGACGGTATCAACAACTTCCGGTTGGCCGTACACATCATCAAGAGAACTTGGACGATACTTTTCGACCCTAATTGATTCGTTAGTGGTTTGTGTCTTTGGTAACAGGCTGTGAAGTGGAAGCTGGGAGGCGCGCGTGATGGGCCAAAGCAACCAGATCACGAAGAGAGAAAGACTTACCAAGGCAGATTTTCCGTAGTTCTTGTTGTGGCCATTGTGATGAGTTAGCTCTGACAGAGTAGACCAAACTGAATGGGCTTCAATTAGCCGATCTCCTCTCAAAGATGTTGCTTTAAGAGCTTTAGTTCACAGCTCCCACGCGACGCGACACGAACGCGAAAACTGGACAGGTATTTACGCCTACAGGGCTATCCACGCGTATATCTCAGCATGCGTTATGAGCACTGCCGATTCTCACGCGTAACCGAAATGGTAAACAAAGGCGATGTTTTGATGTCGATTGAGTGGCAAAACAGCTTTCTACTGCAATTTCACGTGTTTTTGGCACTGTGTCAACACTCGCTCGATCACAGAGCTCACAGATCTCCGCCCAGAGCAGCATCACCTCTTTGTTTCGCCCTTCACAAAAGAGAGCCGCCGCCGCTTCTTCTCACACTCTTTCATGGCGGTAAGAAATAACTTGAAGGCCCAGTTGGACTGGCTCGAGCAGTCTAAGGCCAACATCCCGTCAAAGGACGCCGCCCTGGCAGACTTCTCGGCTGTCCTTCGCAACATCACAAACGTACCCACTCGAAACACACGACACGTCGACTTGCCCCCGTCAGTGCCTGCCCGCACAGTACCCAAGCTCTCTGAGACTCAACGCGCCACTCCAGGCATCAACATCGCCTCACTGGTTGGAAACGTTGACAAGACGAGTCGTTCTTCAGGACTACGGTCCAAGAAACGTGATTCAGGTGCTCTTTTGTCCTCGGGTGGCGCCCAGTCATCACAGTCGCCAGAGCCATTCAGAATTCAGCAACCGACACGAGTTCAACAAGGCAGCCGAACACCAGCGGCTCCTGTCATCGATCTGACATTTGACGATCCAGCAGAGACTCCCACTACCAAGAAGAGAACAAAGACGATCGCTGAACCGCCAGCCAAGAGGGCAAAGGTTGTGAGCAGCGTCCGTGTTCCCGCAACGACAGTCCTGAACACCACCAAGACATCCAACTCTGAGACTAATGGGTTTGATGATGACTTTAACGATACCAACGACTCTGATGATGCCTCCGAATTGAACACCGTTTTGAACAACTACGATTTCTCCAAGCGCTCGTCCTCCAATCTGGTTGGTGGTACTGCTCCAGCTTCAAGAATGACATCCATCACATCAGTGAAGCCATCAGCACCAGGGGTGTCTACCGCCTCCAACCCAGACATGGTGGCACTTCAGAAGAGATACATTGATGTCTGTGAACGCAGAATCAACATGTTGGTAGAGCGTCTTTCCATCGAGACCTCAACAGCCCTCTCTGAGGATGCCAAGAGACAGAGGAGAACTGAACTCAGCAATCGGCTCAAGACCATTGAGACGTCTCAAAACACACTAAAGAAGCATCTTGAGTCAGTTCAGGCTAAGATGACCATGATCCCACCAACTCTTGAAACGATCCGCTCCACTTCTGAGACAACCATTTCTGGAGACACCAGCGTACGGCCGAGCCACATCCAAGTCGCCGATTCATCAAAGGTCTTGGATCCTACTCCTGTCAAGAGACATACACCCGTTGAGTCACGCAAGAATACTCAATCACCGGTGGACATCACATTGGAAGACGTTGAGATGATCGATGACGAGACTCCACAGCAAGTAAGACCACCGGAGAGACACTTGCGCCCAACAACATACGAAAGGGCTCTTCCATCTCCGCCAATGCCTAATCTCGACGATGAGTTCATGGGTGAAGAAGATGACGATGATGAGGAAGGGATGCATACCATGGAGGGTCTGTTTACAAGTCAACCGGAGGACTCGCAGGCGATCCGTGCAGAGCTTGGCGATTTCATTGTGGATGAGGATGCTTCTGAAGAAGATGACGACTTTGTTGATGCTTCTGAGGCACCAATTGGAGACGACGATGACGCATCTGGTGATGACAATGATCCAGTACGCGTGTCACAAAGCGAAGTACGCAACTTGAAAAACCTCAGTGATCTCTCCGACGACGAGGAAATCCAGCAAGACGATCATGACGTTCGTGACTTTGATTCGTCGAGTGATGATGATGAAGTTCAAACAACAGGATCGCGTACATTCAGACGAGCCGATGTCCACATCAGATCTGAAGATACACCTGGTCTGGACCAGATCGATGATGACGTTGAGATTGTCAACCTCGATGACGAAGATGAAGGATATGACGATGAGAGAGAAGTTGGTGCTACTCAAGCAGAAGCTATTGAGATTCTGAGTGACAGTGATCTGGATGACTTCGATATCCCACCACAAGTCCAAAAGGCTATGTCACAGGTGCGCCACTCTCCAAGTCCACCGCCACCAAGAACAACATATGACATTCCAAGTTCTCCACTACGAGATGATGATCTGGATACACAGTTCCCTGACACTGAGCTGGATGAGCTGCTGGCCCGTCCTCGTGATATACACCCTTGGTCAAGAGAGGTGAATGCGAAGTTGAGAGAAGTGTTCAAGTTACAGTCTTTCAGACCCAATCAGGCCGAGGCTGTGGACGCCACACTTTCTGGTAAGGATGTGTTTGTGTTGATGCCAACCGGTGGTGGTAAGTCTTTGTGTTACCAACTTCCAGCTCTTGTGGGTTCCGGTAAGACACATGGCACGACCATTGTCATTTCACCTTTGATTTCGTTGATGCAAGATCAGGTTGAGCACTTGTGGGACAAGAACATCAGAGCCGGAATGATCAGCAGTAAGGGTTCCACAGATGAGAGAAGGACGACGTTCAACTTGTTCATCAATGGTCTGTTGGATTTGGTTTACCTCTCGCCTGAGATGATCAGTGCATCCAAACAGGCCCAGAATGCAATTGCAAAACTCTACAGGGATAAGAAGTTGGCCAGAATCGTTGTTGATGAAGCTCACTGTGTGAGTAGTTGGGGTCATGACTTTAGACCAGACTACACAGCTCTTTCTTTTTTCAAGGACACATACCCAGACATCCCATTGATGGCGTTGACGGCTACGGCGAATGACCAGGTCAGAATGGACATCATCCACAATCTCAAGTTGAAGGATCCAGTGTTCTTGAGACAGAGTTTCAACAGAACCAACTTGTTCTATGAGGTTGTTCCGAAGAAGGATTGCATGAAAGACATTGAACGCAAAGTCAAGGGCAAATTCAACAACCAGACTGGTATCATTTACTGCCATTCGAAGAACGCTTGTGAGAAGACATCAATGCAGTTGCAGAAGGTTGGTGTCAGAGCCGCCTACTACCACGCTGGTATGGAACCTGATGACAGACTGATGGTTCAGAAGAAGTGGCAGAAGGGAGAGATCAAGGTGATCTGTGCCACTATTGCATTTGGTATGGGTATTGACAAGCCGGATGTTCGATACGTGATTCACTTGACTATTCCGAGAACTTTGGAAGGATACTACCAAGAGACGGGACGTGCCGGCAGAGATGGTAAGGACTCTTGGTGTACTCTCTACTACAGTATCGCTGATGCCATGTTGTTACAGCAGATGATCTCCAGAGACAAGGATTTGGACCGTGCCGGAAAGGAGAAACATCAAGACAAGTTGAGAAAGGTGACGGAGTACTGTGATAACGTTACTGATTGTCGTCGTGAGCAGGTTCTCAGATACTTCAGCGAAAAGTTTGACAAGAAGACATGTGCGAAGCAGTGTGACAACTGTTGCAAGAGTGGAAGCACTGCGATGACTGAGAAGGATGTCACTGCACAGGCGATCAAGTTTACGAAGTTGGTCCAGGAGCTTGAGTCTGGGAAGGTAACGCTGTCATATTGCAAGGATGTCATCAGAGGTTCCAAAGCGGGAAAGATTGTCGCCGCAGGGCACGATCTACTTGAGGCGCATGGCTCCGGCAAGGACTTGGACAGGAACGCATTGGACAGAGTTGCCTACCACTTGATTGCGGAGAAGATCTTGGATGAGTACTTCCTGATGAACGGTGCGGGATTCTCCTCAAGTTATGTCAAGCTTGGGCCAAATGCCAACGCATTGTTGCGGAACCAAAAGAAGATCATCATGCAATTCTCCACACCAACTCCATCCAGAGCACCAACCAATGAAGCTGGTCCTTCAAGACGTGGCGCCACTGATGCCAATAACAGGGTCTTGAAAGCTGCTCAGTTTGACGAGTTCAGACTGCCATCCACACCAAGGATTGTCAGTGCAAGAACTCATCTTGATCGAACATCATCTGGGTTGGCCGTTCCTCCAATTACCCCATCTCGCGCTGCTCCTCCGCCATCAAGAATCACGCTTGGTGAGGCTCGATTCTCGTCTGAAGAGGACAAGGGCATGTTTATCGAGGCACACAACCGACTCAAGGACAAGCAAGGTGAGATAATGAGTCGTCTGGGATTCAAGAGAAGTTCTTCGGTGTGTACACCTGAGACATTGAAGGACATGGCTTTAAAACTACCACAGAGTGATTTTGAGTACAGACAATTGAAGGGCTTCAACAACGACAAGCAACCAGGATATTTCCAGCACTTTGCACCTCTTCTGCTTCAACTCAAGAACCAATTCTCAGGAAACACAGGTTCAGCTCCAGGATCCACGTCTAAGTTCTGGGACAAGAAGCAACAGGATGAGAACCGTGTCATCATTGACACCATCCGTGCCTCCCAGACCGCTCCAAAGTCGCAGGGCCGTGGTCGTGCCTCACAGTCTAGTCGCGGTGGTGGTGGAAGAGGTGGACGTGGTGGGTTCAAGAGAGGGTCACAGAGGGGAGGTTACAAGAAGGGCGGGTCGACGCAGAGAAAGGCTTCACATCAGGCTATGCCGCTCTGACTTTTATATTCACGCAATTCATTAATGTGTACGAACGATTTAGACAGCTCATCGATTAGAACAAGAGTCAGCAGGCTCCCGGAGCTGCGTAGGGCCTGCTGAAGTGGGAAGAGCGATCTCATGTTTGTCATGAACGTGTCTTCAGACATATACTGAGGGCCGGTCATAATTAGATATGATCAATTGAGCTTACAGTCCTCTTGTATGGATCATGGGTCATGGGCCGAGCATGCATGTGAACTTGACAAGTTGGACGGTAGGGGCATTGAAGCGGGAAGCGAAGTCCGCCTTTGTGGTCATCAATTTCCATCAACAGTGGTGTCCCGCGGAACAATCCATGACGGAGTATAGAATGGGACAGTGCTGCCGGTTGTACCAAGACTTAATAATACACGATCAATTCCAGTACGATTATACGGTCTAGCTGGATCTTTTTGTCCATGATTGCAGGATCGCTCATAGACGTGTTATACGGTACTTTGCATTCGCGTTGGTATAGTCTTGCAGTTTGGGTCAACGCGTACCCGTGCTTTGATCTATATTTCCTCTAGCTGTGACTCTCTGTTGTTGGAACGTTAGTTAACTAGCGTCATCGTCTGCCACACTTGGGTCACAAGCTATGCCACACTTGGGTCACAAGCTATACACATCACAGGGTCTTCAGCAAAGCAGACTGTCCTCCACCGACAAGCGCTTAATGAACGATTCTTCACCATCTAAACAACCTAGCCGTAGTTACACAGCTTCAATCTGCCATCTGGGAATCAGGTAGCACATCTCACCCCACGTGACTTGTCTCAATCACCTATTGTTCTCTATCCCTTCTTCTCCACACAAATCTGCTTGCAAGCCAGCACAGTCGCTTTGTAAGCGCCCCTCTAAATCGCGTGACAGGTGTGGATCAGGCGCCACAGCTGCTATAAAAATCGAGCCTAGCGCCTACTAGTAGTCGACATATCACGTGCGCGGTTTCAGGCCGGGCGCGCTTTGTGTGACGCGGTTTTGACAGGTGTGGTGTGGGATGTGGGAACAATAGGATGTCAACACCTTGATTTGCGATGTGCGGCAGGGCTGTGGTTAGAGGTTGCAATTCCGATGGAAGATTGTGGAATCATCGGGATTTGCACGGCCTTTGAAAGTGCCCTGATCCTGGTTCTATATGGTGGTGTTGATTGAGGGAAGGTGCTACAAGTTGTTTTATCATCAAGCTGCTCGTATTGATAGCTATGTCTATAGACCAATCCCGTGTCCATATGTTCTTTTTCAAATGTCAAATAACCGGTATAACCCCCCAAAAGAAAACCAAAAGTAGAAGTGAAGTTGTTGCTCAATGGAGCTCGTCGTGAAAGTTCGTGTCGTGGACTTCCAGCAGCTGTTGCTGGGTCCGTTGTGTGTGTGAAGTGTAGTTATAACACACATCAATGCGAACTGTTCAACCAGAGCTTGTAGTTGTTCTGCAACGACTTGGATCCCTTGTTGATGGTGTCCTCAATAGCCGTCGACTGTGTCAGTGAGTCAAAAATAGATGCAGACTTCTTGAACTGAACGGAGGATGAGATTGTGAGTGGCTGGAGAGAGGAGTCGGAGGAAAGTGGCCATGTGGAGTCAAGGTTGAGGTCCAGCTGGTCAATCAGGTGTTCGTCGATGGAGGGCACAAGGGAATTGTTGCGTGAAGCGATCTTGGATTCGTAGAGGAGAGGGGTCTGAGCCTCTTCGATCTCTGGGAACGAGTCTGTGGATGCGATGGAGGTGGAGTAGAGCTCCATAGTTGGCTGTTCAAGCTCAAGTTCAAGGCTGAAGACGTCCATTGTGTTGTGTTTGTTGTTTTGTGGTTGATTGAAGAATTTCAAGGTCGATGAGTTCAGAGCAAAGGGACTGTGGAGGTGTTTTATATCTTTTCCCCCTTTTGCACCCTGGTGTGTTCCGAGTCGAGTCATCGCCCCAAATTGCGCAATTGCTCGCGGTCGCCACAGCTTTGGCGCTCGGGCTCCCAAACGGGGAACTCTAAACAACGCGGTCTGGAAGCTGGAACTGTGGTGGACGAGCACACAATTGGCACACCATGGGCACACAGTCATGACACAAACACACACTTGCGTAGCCTGAAGGGCCACTGTGGGACCCACCTAGATCCCACCACCACACTAACAACAAAGAACACCTTAATGTCACAGAGGAATGCAAGAAAAAAAGACACCTGGGTGTACTCTTTCGCCGATTTGGCGCAATATTTCGCAGTCTTTGGGTCACTGAAGAAAAATTGCGAAAAGCGAGTCACTTGCGCTTAGACGGAATTTTAGCGTCGATAAGAAGATAACGTCAGCGCTTTCTCTCTTCCTCAATCTCTCTGAAATTGGTCTGAGTCATACGCCGTCATCTCTTTCCATGGCTTGTTTGGCGGTGCTTCTACTCGAGCTGTCACCCATTCATGTCTGTGTAGCTCCCATTGCGCAATCACCAATCACCATTACCCAACCAATAACTCTCAAGGTGTCAAGGCCACGCCCATAGACATCCCGACGCATCGCGCAACTGGCAAGTCTGGAACTCACGCAATAATGGGACGCAGGATTTCGGTTTCGTCCCGCAATCGACCCTCAGCTCTAGAACAATGCGGTTAAAACGCTCTGACGGCTGAAGCGGTGAACACAATGAACCGTACGATTCTAAAGTGCGCGCCTTGATCTAGATCCGAAATCAAACCCCTCAGGGCTCAGCGGCCTTAGCAACCGTGACACACGTGGTTAACACCTACATAGCATGCTCTAGACTATTGCGATGAGCTTTTTGTTTGATTGGTAGAGACTCAAAGAGGGAAAAATGTCAATTGTTGATCTGGTCACGTGACGGGTCTAGATCATGAACCTTCTACTCTACTAATTAACTCTGGGCCCGGTCTACAATCAATTTCAGGGTACAAACTAGGACTATGTCTATGCTTTGGTTCCTATTGTCATGCTGAACTGCTAGAATATATGAAATTGACACTTTTTTGTTCCAGTCGAATTACTAATTTATAATATTTTTTAAAACAAATCCACAATCTGGAGTAAATCTGTCACTCTAGCCATCTCAAACCGTACCTGAAATTACACAACTAATATAAATTCATAAGACTGGGATTTCGCGAAAATCGACAAACTTGCTTACATAATTTACGTTTGCCGGACTTTTTCGTGGCCTTACCGAGTTTCTGTAAAGGGCAACTTCCTCTTTCGGCCTTTTCGATTCTTTTCCTCGCGACGTCGTGGTTGTCTAGGTGATCTGAAACGTAAACAAACCGATTGG
>JAKUBA010000083.1:0-37265 GCA_030563065.1 Petasospora veronae | reverse complement strand
TGGCAGCAGGGCATCAAAGGATAAGAAAAGGTATCCATAACCGATTCCGTCCATCCCTGGCACTGTCTTCTTGCGTCTGTAGAACTTCTTGGCTGCTCTGAACTCGTCTTCTGTGAAGAGATTAGAGATCCAAATAAAACGGTATGGCCACGACCTCAGGACCGCGAAAATTGAAAAAAGAAGGTGCTATCTCTGTGGATCGAACACAGGACCTTATGAACTTCAGTCATACGCTCTCCCAACTGAGCTAAGACAGCATTCTTCGAAAATTTGCTTTTCTACTCATCACCATACTCTGACGTGAGCCTCGGAAATAAAATCAAAAAACTATAATTTTGGTGTTTTCAGTCTATTTAGCTGCTATAATCATGGAAAGTTGTATTATTCTGCCAATTGAGTATGCTATGACCTTCAAACATATGCACAAAGTGACCATATATGGGCAAATATCTTACACAGGACCTCTAGGACACACTTATTGTACGTCTGATGGATCGACGTCTCCAGATCAGTGGCTAGTCTATGAAGTCATTGTCAACATATGTTATGGCCATGAACGTCTACGGTTCAACATCACAATGTAAAGCAACTATTTATTAATTGGCACCAGCTTGTAGCAGATCTTTGATGGCCCTCTAGGACGCTCTTGTATCAGACGGATCTTCAACAACAACACAGAACAAAACCAAAACAAACCCCTCAAAGCTCAGCAAACGCTCAGCAAACACACATCAAAGCTCCATTTATCACACAGAAGAGACAATTTCATTGGCGTGCTTCAACACCTCAACCATCTTCAAGCACTCAATTCTTCTTTGCTTGGTGATTTCGTTCTCCTTGACCAAGTCACTCAAGTCGTTTGAGCCGTACAACTTCTCCAACAAGATCTTCTGGATGTCGTTTCTTGACTTGACAATCAACTTAAGCATGACAGCCTTTGGAACAATGTCAGCAACGGTTCTCTTGACAATGCCAAAGTAACTCTGGATTAAGAGCTTGATGACCTCAGTCTCCATAGTCTCACGGTCACTCATGGCACCAGAAGCCTTGAGCACTGGTGGTGGAGCCTCCATGGCAGCAAGTCTCTTCTTGTTCTTCGAGGAAAAGAATCCACTGAAGAATCCATTGGTTGTGTCGTTGTCCGGAACTGCAGATGGGACTGGTGATCCAGCAATTGGCTTGCCGGTCTTTGGGTCAACCTGCACCTGTCTTGGGTGTAGCTTCTCCTGGACCATGGCCATGGCCTGGGAACCCTTCAACAAGTCTGGGTGCGCTGTGTTGATGTATGTCTCCTCTGATCTGATAATATCTGTCACGAACTCTTGTGTTGGGATCAAGGAAGCTCTCAAGAACTCAATGAACGAGTTCGACAATGCCTCCTTCAACTGTGGGTATCTGGAGTACTTTGGGTTCTGCAAGATCTGTGTGAGGATTCTGACCAGCTCGTCAAAGATCAAGTTGATACAGCGAATGGATGGGTCCTCGAATCTTCTAATCTGCTGCTTGACCAAGACCTCGAAAGCCTGTGTGCCGACAAACAAGGAAGGAGCAGCACCAGAACTGTTGTACATGATGGTTCTGATGTCAGCGTCCTTGATCTGGTCGAATGGGTCCAATGCGTTGACACCGTTCTTGTAAATCTCGTGGAAGACAAAGGATAATCTGGCACCACCGCTCAACTCAAGACTCGACAACTCCTTGGCCTCACCGTCCAAGATTCCATTGTAGTCCTTGCAAAAGTCTGTGATGATAGAGAGGACGACCGAGTTTGGAGAGTCCATTGTCTCTGGGCCCAATGTAGCCAATTCCGTCTGGTACTTCTTCAGTGCTGTCTCGATTCTGAGTTTGATGTCTGGGAGGGTCTGCTTGATGTGGTGCAAAAGAATGGAGTTCAACTTCTTGGCCAAGTATGGGGTACCACAGTAGTGAGCCTTGGATCTGTATGATGGGTGGTTTTCGAAGAATGCCTTCTCGTCGTTCAAGGCGGCTCTGATGGTTTTCTTGTTCTCAATGTCCTTCTGACCTCTATTTATAACTGGAACGTAACCATATCTCAATGGGATGACACGGCCAGCCAAGATGTCAATGACGTCTGTACCTTGGTCCATGAGGTCGACTTTGGTGAGGACACCAATGGTTCTCGAACCTTCTGGGTCCACTTCTCTTGCGAGCTTCAAACCGTCACTGTTGGCCAAGTCCTGGTTGGCACCATTGACAGCAAGGATGATTGCGTTTGGCTTGGAGATGAACTTGAGGATCATGTCCTTGATCTGCTTCTCAATGTCCTTTGGCTGGTCACCGACTGGGACTTTGGTCAAACCTGGCAAGTCGACAACGGTCAAGGTGAGCACGTATGGCGAGTAGATTCTCAAGTTGATTGGGACCGGGGAAATACCAGCGTTGCTACCAGTCTTTGCCTCTGTCTCGTTGACAATCTCCTGTCTGATCTCGTCAAAGTTGAAGAACTTCTTTCCTGGCAAGTGGAGGAACTCACCCCACTCGTCTGCATTGTCTTCGGACTGGTTCTTGATTGTGCTTGTGGAGTCGTTGAGTTGAAGCAGGTCCTGGTGGGCGGCGGTGGATGCCTTTGTGGGTCTTCTGTTGACGAGCTGGAGGATCAATGGTCTTCTGGTGACGATACCCGTACCTCTTGGGAGGAAGTCTCTGCCGACGATGTTCTCCAAGACGGAGGACTTACCGGAGGACTGGGAGCCCACGACGGTGATCTGTGGCAAATCGACTGGGGAGGAGGAGCCGCCGCCCAATGGCGCGAGGGCGTCCTGCAATTTGTTGATGGTGGCGATCAAGGCTTCGTCCATGTTTGCGGGGTGTTTATTGGCGGAAGTAGCACGGCGGCAGGTGAAGCGCTGTCCTGTTCAGTGCTCGTTCTTTGCTGTTAAGGAGGCGGAGGGTTTGTTGTTCTTTTTTCGGTTTTGGGGGGAGAGCAGCTCAGAGGCGAGCGCGGAATCTCAGGGACTAGGAATGGGTCTGGGTAGTCTCCACCGCGGGACTGGAAAGACTCCCGACGGATTCGCGGGACTAGCCCACACGCCCGCTTTCGAGCAGATCCCGCAGGCGCATCTAATCGGCTTATCGAACGTCGAGCGATAACGCAAAACTTTTCCTGCCCACACCAGCAGACGACTCGCAACGGCAAAAAAGCTGTCACAAGCAAGGCAACCAACTTCTCGCCAATTCTCTCGTCTCCTGCTCTTTCGTTCTCTTGTTGTTGCACTCTCATTCCACCAGACCACTGTTTGTGACCGTGGCTGCTTCGGGATCCACTCGTAAGATCACCGAGCACGTTATTCCCACCATACAAAAGCCCCTCCTCCCGCTCGATCCAGAAGGATTTTTGTCTATCTTGACGGGTTTTGGTAGAACACAGCACTCACATTCCCCTTGCACCTGGAACTTGGAAGACCTATCACACTAACGGGTTGTTCTTGATACTGCCCCCTACTATACCCCGATTCCACTGTGCACACCCAGATCTCCGACACCCCCGTTCCATCACCCATCACACGACATGAACTGGTACACACTCGCTGTCAACGCGCTCATACTCTGCAATCTCGTGCTGCAGCACCAGCAGATACTGCGATTACACAGGTACCAAGAGCTGGACTCGCCACTCCATCACAAGCTGTACAAGGGGTTCTTCTACCTCTGCTTCATGTTTGCTGTGTCGTCAGTTGATCTGCACCACTTCAAACTGCCTTCGCTTCCCAAGACGCCAGAGATTACCACAACGGAGAACATGGTGGCGTCATTGGTGTTTCTCGTCATCTCCATCCTCTTCATCATCTCGGTGCACACGGCACAACCCATCAACAGCAGTGTACCTGCGCATGAGTCGTTCTACAACGAGGAGCTCGAACGTCAGCTACTCCTCTCAACAGACTCGTTCAAGTCCACACGCCCACAGGTCCAGGTCGTCTCAACACCAGTCTCCCCACACAAACAAGCCACCACCACCACTACCACCACGATCTTCAACTTCTTGAGCAAGGATAAGGAAACCACAACGACGCCCGCGGGGGTGCATTCCAAGGACATCTCCCCGATCCAGAGCTATGGGAACCAGTCCCCCCGTGAGATGGTTCAAACATCCCCAGCAGCTCACGGTACAAGCTCACCGAACAGGGGGCGCCAGTTCAGTGCGGTCAAGACCCCGATCCTGGCGACGCTGATGAGCAGTGATAATGTCCTTGCTGCGCTTTCCGGTGTGCAACAGGACGGTGACAATGCGTCGCTATCACACTGGACAACAGCATTGCCTATTCTCATCACGGTGTTCTACCTACTCTCGCAGTATGTTTACTCGGCAAGCATTGTCAAGACGAATGTGTTCACGCCATACAGACACTTCTTGATGAGTACGGTGTGCAGCTGTGTGCTCGGGTCTGTTGTGTGTGTGACTACGCTGCTGGAGCAACTGGAGGTGTCTGGGCCATACGCGTCCCTGATCCAGTTCCCATTGCACGAGTGGGTCAGCTATGCCGTTGGAGCCGGGCTTGTTGTGCACGGATCGATATCGCTTGTGTGCTACATGGTGCTGACGAGGAAGCGGTGGGCGTTCTACTCGTCGCAGGGGGCCATCAGCTCGGTGCAGGTGTACAACAGCATCAGCTCGCCGTCGCTGCACTCGGTGTACTGAACTCAGGAGTCCGTGAGCTGGTTGTACCGTTATGTAATGAGCAGTGTTAGTAGTAGTAACAGCAGTAGTAACAGTAGTAGAGGTATGACTAATCTAATAATACCGGTGGGTCTGCTGTGGGGCAGACGAATTCGCGAAAATAGCGGCAGCACCAATAATTTTGGCATTTTGGGCTGTGCGTAGGGTGTGGTTTGCCCTCGTTTGGGCCTGTTTACGCACTGAAACCAACACAAAGCCATTGAGCACGTCCTTGTTGCTTGCCGAGTCTGCTATCGTCACGTGCTTCTCTCCATCGCCGTCTTTCCAGCGCCCCGTTAGCGTTCCCGAAGCTTCCTCCCCAAAGCCCTCAGCCGAAAGCCCTCGTGTGCCTTCTCGCGTTTGGACCCATACAAACCACCGCAACTTGACCCATTACACGCCTATTGCACGCCTATCACACGCTTCTAGTGGACAACTGACACTCATACAACCCCATCTCCCTCCTGACAACAACTATGGTCGGCCTTCCTAAGATCCGCAAGGCCTCGGCAGACAAGCCCTCCGACTCCCCCGTCAACACCGAAGACATCGACGAGGTGGACGAGCAGGGACAGAGCATCCTCATGGGCATCATCACACAGCTCAGACCGGGCTGCGACCTCTCCAGAATCACACTCCCAACATTCATCCTCGAGCGCAAGTCAATGCTTGAGCGTATCACCAACCAGCTCCAACAGCCGGATATTCTCTTGGCAGCTCACGAGGCCAAGGATCCGCTCGAGAGATTCCTTCTGAGCACCAAGTTCTACCTCGCAGGCTGGCACATCGCTCCAAAGGCCGTCAAGAAGCCACTGAACCCGGTGCTGGGTGAGTTCTTCACCGCGTACTGGGACATGCCAAACGGCCACCAGGCATACTACGTTGCCGAGCAGACATCCCATCATCCTCCCAAGTCATCCTACTTCTACATGGTCCCAGAAGACCATATCCGTGTGGACGGCACGGTCTTGCCCAAATCCAGATTCCTCGGAAACTCCACCGCAGCAATGATGGAGGGGCTCACCGTCATGCAGTTCCTTGACATCCTCGACGAGGACGGCAACCCGGAGAAGTACACCTTCACGCAGCCGAACATGTACGCCAGAGGAATCCTGTTTGGCAAAATGCGCATCGAACTCGGAGACCACATGATCATCAACTCCTCTACAGGATACTCCATCGACATTGAATTCAAGACCAAGGGGTTCATCTCCGGAACATACGACGCCATCGAAGGTACGGTCAAGGATAAGGCCGGTAAGTCCCTGTTTGAGATCACGGGCAAGTGGAACGATGTCATGTACATCAAGGATCTCAGCACGGGAAAGAAGACCACGTTCTGTGATGTCCACAAGACAACCCCAGTGGCACCAAGTGTGCGTCCGCTCGAAGAGCAAGGCGAGTTTGAGTCGAGAAAGCTGTGGAAGCATGTTACAGACGCACTTGGCCAGAGGAACCACGAGCTGGCCACCGATGAGAAGTTCAAGATTGAAGACGCACAGAGACTCGCTGCGAAGAAGTGCATCGAAGAGGGCATTGAGTTCCATCCAAAGCTCTTCAGACCGGCCGAGCACGCGAGCGACGAACTCGAGTACTACCTATACAAGCACATACCGAACGATGCAGACCCGATCGAGCAGACAAAGCTCATATTGGAGACGGTGCCAATCTTGCCAGGACAGCAGTTCACTCCGGAGTTTGACATCCCTGCCTTCAAGAAGCTCAACATCTCCGGTGAACTGTGATTCTTCCCTACTGACGTATATATCTGAGCCCCTCTGTTTTTTTCTTTCATTTCTTTCGATTACAATGCTTAAAGACCTTGAAACTAGATCACTTGACATCCAACGTGTCCCGTAAGTACCTGTCGAAGATGAACTCGGTGTGCCAGTTGAGCAGTCTCTTCCAATTGGCATACGTGATCACCTTCTCCTTGAGAATAGCATCCCCGTTCAAATCATCAATGCTCGTAGTGAAGTAGCCACGCTTGACCACCACATCAATCCCCTTCTGCCTGAACCAGACCTGTTCCATCAACGAGCAATGCACAACCACCTGTTCCATCAAGTTCCTCACCAGCATCCGGTCCTGCCAGACCTTGATCGTATACATCAACAGTCTCCCAAACGCATGGTATGGCACCTCTGACACGCACTCGGTCTGCCATAACCACTTGGACAGCTCCATCAGCTTCTCCCTCGGACTCGGGACGGACACTGCGACTCGCTCGTACTTGAACTCGAGCTGCGTGCTCATGGAGAACTGGTTGTACTCATCACATGCCGTTTTCAGTGCTGCTGAGTTCAGCTCGATGATGTTTGTGTAGCAGCCCCATGCTGAGGCGTCGCTGCGGTGCTGTTTGCAAAAGGTCTCGACGTCGCTTAGCACAGAGACGAAGACGCGGCAGGACGTGTGGAGCTTGGAGATGTTGGTTGTGAATGTGATGAAGTTCCAGGCATAGTAGTTGGACGGGTGAAGCTTTGCTGATGTCAGTGCTGTGTTTATAAAGAAGTTCTTGGGGAGCTTGTTGAAGGACTTCGTGTCGTGGACGTGGATGAACAGCCTTTTGAAAAGGCACCAGAGCGACGATGACTTGTTGATCTTGTTGATGTTCGAGTTGAGCAGTGTTTGGAGCAAAGATAACTCCTGTAACAGGAGTCTGGAAGGATCGAGTACCATGTTTGGCCCAAGTGATGTTCGGATTGGACACGACAGTATTCTCAAGACGATGTCGTTGTGAATGCTGATGACGGAGTGGTTCTCGTTGGTCGTGAGTAGCATCCCAACCGTCATGATGTAGATCTCAGCAAGATGTTCCTCGTCTGAAACCACCTGTCCTTGGGCGAGAAAGTCAGTCAGGACCTGGTAGCACTCCTCAAAGATCTCGCGGAACGTCTTCTTGAAGAGCACCATCTCGAGCACCTTGTCGTCACCGTTGAGTACGAACCTCGTCCTGTGCTCGGGCATGTCGCTCATCAGAAGCAGCTTTCGCTCAGCATGTTTCGAGCCAGTGCATATACTGAGAAACTCACGCGTTATGGGAAGAGAACAGCTCATTTTGTGCGTTGATTGCTGGTGACCGTTCGATTGTTCATGTGTGGAGAGTGGAGAGTGGAGAGTGTTGAAAAGCGCGAGCATATATAAGCGAAATGTAAACAAACCTCCGCTCACCGGTCACCGGTCAGAGAGAAGATCACAGATTAGAATCAGGAACTCCTATGCTCTCTCGCCCTCGTTCCTAATGTTTAATACATTATACTATCTAGATATGCATATCCTGGTTGCCATATCTCTAACTATCTACAGCTCCAGCTACACTTGTATGAGAGTTGTACTTATGGGCCTTTCTGATGTGGGGAAGATCAAGGATCAATGCGTTGCAGCATGCTGGATGAATTCATAATGGAATGAAAGTACGCACTAGATGCCAACCCATCCAAGCAGGCGGTTCAGGAAGTGGTTTGCCATGATGATTCGGTCGTGAGATGTTCCAGGGGACGGGAGAAAGATCCAGTCGACGAGTGCCAGATTGTCGGTGTCCCAGTTGCCTATGAGAGCCCAACTTTTTTGATTGATTCCCACTGTGTAAAACGTTAGCATCGATATCTGTGAAAAAACCTTGTAGTTCAACAAAGCGTAGAAAGTCCACAAGCATTCAACCGAAATGTAAAACCTCAGCCGTTCGATCTTATCTGAGATCCACAGGGTCTCACTTTGGGCACGCAGTTTGCCTGTAGCAAGACTCCGCATCTTAGGAGGAGTCCTTGGTTAGACCTCCCAGTATGCAACTTCAGACTTCGACAGCAAAGGGGGAACAAGAGTCAACTCTTTTGCTCTCCCTTGTTCATCCAGGAACAGCTCAAGTGTTCGTCTCAAACTGACGTATCGAGCAATACAAACGTCAAAAACCACTTGCAACGGCAAACTAGTCGAGCAAACACCCCGAATTATAACTGCTGGAAAGGTGCAAACACCAATTGGACACATCTGAGCGAACTCATACAAATCGTACTTCACTTTCGAAGTCCGCTTGCGATAACCCTTCTCCCTCATCTGCGAGCCCTTGTCATCAATGATCAGAGCATAGTACACAACCGAGAAGAGCAATCCCCACAGTTGATCAACTAGAAACCCTTTTTCAATCAGCGGGAAAAGTACTGTTCGTGAATCCTCGTGAGTGGGCCATACGAAAGCAGATGCGACGGAAGCAGCCATTCTGAGCACAAGCATGGTAAGACGGGGTAACGCCAAATCCATGCAGCAGCGAGCTAGCCCATTCTCAAAGTACACAAGGCAATGATCTCCGTAACGGCTCTTCAGGAAAGGTGTGAATACCAAAATGAGGAACAGCATTGTCAAAGCCATGTTTCTCAGCTGGTGTGTGGTGATGGGGTAGTCGCCGTAAGTGTGTTTCTCGACGAACTGGACTTCTCGAACTTCATCCTCGTCTGCCTGAGCAACAACGGCACAGTACACTCCAAACTGCTCAACAAGGTACGACACGAACTCACCAGCTCGCACGACTCCATTGAAGTGGTTGTGTCCTTGAAAGCCGTGCATTTCTGCAAGGAACAGCCCTGGCTCGGTGCAGTCTCCCTGGGCTATCAGCTCCTGTGTACACGTCTTGAACTCCCCGGAAGCATCAGTTGTAACATCAAGAGGATGAGGCTGGTATTCTGATCTCTTCATGTCCATGGGGTGGTATATCAACACGCTCGATTCCACTGATGTAGTGACCGTCAGGCTCAGTGGTCCTGTCCACCATCCTGGTCCTTCAAACCCGAAGCATCGTTTGATGGCTGCGCTCTGTGCGTGCGATGCAAAGGAGCTCACAAGCAGGATGACCTCGAGCTTCATGTTTTCTGGTTTGGTTCACGTGTACGAAGAGTTACGTATCATGTTCCACGGGATTTGGGTTATACTCGTGTGGTTAAGTGCTCTCTTCTCAATTGATCTACGCTTTGAAGGGTTTATGAAGCAGGGTTAGTCAAATTTGTATTGTCTTAGGTAAGCTGATCACTGGCGCTTATGTAATCATATCAGAGAAGCCTGACTCTTGACAGATCACGACCATAGAGGTCAGTTGAGTTATGAGTCGGGTGCTAAGTAGCTTGCAAGGGATCCTGTCCGGTGATTAGTAATGTTTAGTCTTCTAGCCAGGATGGGGCAAGATAGTCAAGGATGAAAAGACCGGCGTTGATTCTCATATCAGGCGCGCGCGCAGGTGCATGAGTTGCACAAACAAACCCATCAACTTCCTTAAACACCATCAAGTCAGCACCAACCACCCAATGTCAAAGTACGAAGGTCTTGAAGGAATCGTGAGCTGCTCTGCTTGTCTTATTTCCGAGCTCTCATCGCTAACAACAACCGCAGGATCGTGATACACAGGAGATCTACGAGACGTCCGACACCGAGGAGACATGGCACCTCGACGAACCAGCTCACCGGAGAAGAGACTCGATCTCAGAGGAGACTTTCAGTGCAGAGAAGAGCAGGCTGAGGTTCGAGAAGGAGAACGTGTGGGCTGATGCTCATGTCACTGATTTCTCCGATCGCGTGGACCGTGTTGCTGGATACGAGACCGCCACCGTCAAGGAGACTACACAGAACATGATGAGCAGATTGAGGTCTGAACTGCTGGATCTGGAGCGAATTGTGGATTCAGAGGGGACACGAGAAGAAGAGGCGGAGCTGAAAAGTCTCTTGGAAACACTCAACAAGCTTAACTTGAAGACAAGGGACCGCAAGCTCATACCAGCCCACGCCATTTCCAATGCCGATGAGCAGGAGGGTGAATGCGAAGCCACGGGAGGCAAGACCATTGTTACCAGTCCTGAAGAAGTTGTTATTCTTGACAAGCGCATCACCAAGCTTGAGAAGCTCCTCGGAACAGACTTCCAACCAGACACCTCACTCCAAGCAACCATCAACGATCTTTTTCGCAAGTTCAAACTCCTCTCCAACGACACAGACCAACTCACACACATCAGTCGTGCAATTGACGAGGTCAACATCAAGTTTGAACGCTCCATCGCAATGCGACGAGCAGTGGACACGGATGCTGACGTCCCTGAGGAATCACAGATCCACGAAGTCTACACCGTCTTCCAACGTACACGATCCGTTCAGTCTGACCTTCCATTCATCATCAAACGCCTCGAGACTCTGGCTGAACTGCACACACGTGTGGCAGCCTCTGTGATGTCTGTGGAGTCTCTCGATGCACAGATTGACTCACTATGCACAGACGTCAATGCTTGGGAGACGTCTTTGAGCAAGCTTGAGACGAAGCTGGATGCGATGAATGCAACATTTGAGAAGAACAAGGAATCCATCCTTGGGATGATGGAAAAGTAATACTTAAGAGACTTGTTCATTATCATTCATTCGTGTGTCATAAAAAAGTGCAATTCACTCAAATAGTAGCAACAACGTCCTCCTGGCATTACTCAGCTGCTGCCTCATCATTCACTTCCTCTCCTCTGAACCAGTACATGACGAGCAAGACTGCCATAGTCACAGAGAGGCATACCACGGGGATGACTTCGTAAAATACCTGCAACACAATGAAAGAGATTCTTTCGGCAAACATAAGCTCCTGGGGGGACTCGTAGTGTCTTGTCATCATTCCTGGTGGGCTCCAAAAATTCACTTGTCCAACATCGCCAACGCTGGCCTCCTTGACCAATGACATATCCGTCATCCAGATGATGAATGCGAGAGCTGGCAGAAGCGCTCCCAACCAAGTAATAGTAGAGCTCACACCTGGTGGAAAGGGGTCATTCTCAGTGTCTGTGCTGTAGTAGCGGCGGACAACATCATAACAAGCGAGAATGAAGATTGACATCCAAGCACAAACTGCCATCAGATCTGCAGATGAAAGTGCAATCACCAGGGCTGCTACTGAGCACGCCAAATAGCAACAGCAAAGGATACTGATGACAATCCAAGTAATGATGTCGGTGGCAGCTCGATACCCACTGGTCCATACTCTTGGATATCCAATGCTATGCATGTATCCTCTGAGAGTGAGAAGTGCGCTGACTGTAGTGAAAAGGGAATCAACAACTGCAGAGGCGTTGATGAGCTTGTTGTTGGTTATCAGTGCAGGAATGTAGGTTGTAAGCTTCAGGACCATGTAGAGGTTGACAAATATGGCCTCTTCGACAAGAAATTCAACAGTCTTCTTCCAGCGTGGGGACAAATCCCGCAGCTGCCTCCACGTAAACACTCCACCGGTCAAGCAAAACGACAGAATGGCCAGATAAAAGATACCGGTTCCTTGTCTCTCAACAACGCTTGACTTCGTAGTGCTTGTGAAGACAACATACTCTTTCAATTTACTCACGGAAAGTGTCTTCGACGACAACACGTCACACAATTTGTTGGATCTGATCAACTGGCAAGTAACATTGGCCGTCGATCCTTCATTGGTAGAAGACAAGTATCCCTCAGCCACAAAGTTCAAGTCAGGGCACAAGTTGCTTTTGGTACATGCGCTGATGTCTTCGTTGGAGAAGCCGCTGTGGACTTCAATCACAGAATAAGCAAGGTCCCAAAACTCGTTGGTAAGTTTGTTGAGTGGATCCACGGTGATGAAAGTCTCTGTATCACCCTCAGCTGTTGTGAAAAAGCAGTCGACAAATGAGCCTTCAGTGGTCTCCTCTCTTCTGGTTATCTCACCGTGGAGACTCTGGTCTGACCAAAACGAGAATGAGCCTGCGGCAGTGGCGGCAACAGCCAAGGCACTGAGGGAAAACATGGTTGCGTAAGTGTTACCCGCTCAAGTGGTGTGTAGCTCTGTACGTTTCTGAACCGCCGTGTGTCAAGATGGGATAAAGACGTACTAGCTGTGAAGCGCCTGCTCGTGGGGTGGATCAGAGAGAAGATCACAGATTGGAATTAGGGATGACTTATAGCGCGAGACGACGCCACAAAAGCACTGATGTAACACGTAGACGCGATCAGCGCGGCCTACGACACAGCTTGTGCACAAATTTCCTATTATAGTGTCCATAAAAAGGAGCAATCACTCATAATTGACAATTGTTTGCCCACTAGATGCCCACCCATCCAAGCAGGCGGTTCATGAAGTGGTTTGCCATGATGATTCGGTCGTGAGATGTTCCAGGCGACGGGAGAAAGATCCAGTCGACGAGTGCCAGATTGTCGGTGTCCCAGTTGCCTATGAGAGCCCAACTTTTTTGATTGATTCCCACTGTGTAAAATGTTAGCATCGATATCTGTGAAAAAACCTTGTAGTTGAACAAAGCGTAGAAAGTCCACAAGCATTCAACCGAAATGTAAAACCTCAGCCATTCGATCTTCTCTGAGATCCACAGGGTCTCACTCTGAGCACCCATGCACAGTTTCCCCGTAGCAAGATTCCGCCTCTTAGCTGGTTCCACCTTCCAGAATGCAGCTTCAGACGTCGACAGCAAAGGGGGAACAAGAGTCAACTCTTTTGTTCTCCCTTGTTCATCCAGGAAGAGCTCGAGTGTTCGTCTCAAACTGACGTACCGAGCAATACAAACGTCAAAAACCACTTGCAACGGCAAACTAGTCGAGCAAACACCCCGAATTATAACTGCTGGAAAGGTGCAGACGCCAATTGGACACATCTGAGCGAACTCATACAAATCGTACTTCGCTTCCGAAGTCCGCTTGCGATAACCCTTCTTTCTCATCTGCGAGCCCTTGTCATCAATGATCAGAGCATAGTATACAACCGAGAAGAGCAATCCCCACAGTTGATCAACTAGAAACCCTTTTTCAATCAGCGGGAAAAGTACTGTTCGTGAATCCTCGTGAGTGGGCCATACGAAAGCAGATGCGACGGAAGCAGCCATTCTGAGCACAAGCATGATAAGACGGGGTAACGCCAAATCCATGCAGCAGCGAGCGAGCCCATTCTCAAAGTACACAAGGCAATGATCTCCGTAACGGCTCTTCAGGAAAGGTGTGAATACCAAAATGAGGAACAGCATTGTCAAAGCCATGTTTCTCAGCTGGTGAGTGGTGATAGGGTAGTCGCCGTAAGTGTGTTTCTCGACGAACTGGACTCCTCGAACTTCATCCTCGTCTGCCTGAGCAACAATGGCACAGTACACTCCAAACTGCTCAACAAGGTACGACACAGACTCACCTGCTCTCACGATTCCATTGAAGTGGTTGTGTCCTTGAAAGCCGTGCATCTCTGCAAGGAACAGCCCTGGCTCGGTGCAGTCTCCCTGGGCTACCAGCTCCTGCGTACACGTCTTGAACTCCCCGGAAGCATCAGTTGTAACATCAAGAGGATGAGGCTGGTATTCTGATCTCTTCATGTCCATGGGGTGGTATAGCAATACACTCGATTCCACTGATGTAGTGACGGTCAGGCTCAGTGGTCCTGTCCACCATCCTGGTCCTTCAAACCCAAAGCATCGTTTGATGGCTGCGCTCTGTGCGTGCGATGCAAAGGAGCTCACAAGCAGGATGACCTCGAGCTTCATGTTTTCTGGTTTGATTCACATGTACGAAGAGTTACGTATCATGTTCCACGGGATTTGTGTTATACTGGTGTGGTTAAGTGCTCTCTTCTCAATTGATCTACGCTCTGAAGGATTCACGGCAGGATCACTCAGACTTCTAATGTCTTACGTAAGGTCATCACTGGCACTTATATAAGCATCAGGGAGATTCCTGATAGACCACGGCCTGAGCTAGGAGCTCCTACAGTGCTTCAAACAAATAACAAAGGTAAAACTAATAAGTGGAATGATGATAAAAACAGGCTCCTAGTGCAGCTTCTCGGACTCCGGTTTGGAGGCGTTCACCTCTTCAGCTGAACTTCCGTCATAGGCATCAAGGTCCTCACTCTCGTGGTAGATGACATCTCCTGGGCCCTTGAATGTCTTTCTTCCTTGTACAAACCAGCAGATTGTTGCATACGCAATGACAATGAACAATATGACAACGGTGTAGTTCATGTTTCCAGCGTTGGTTGGGCTCAATGTTGGGAACATAGAGGTGATGGAGACAAAGACCAACCAGAGCACAGAGATGATGTTGCAAATTGGGCCAAAGACACCCAAGTTCCAGGCTCTCTTTTCAGGCATTCGTGAGCGACCACCAAAGAGCATCAAGGCAATTGGAACGAGGTAGGCGAGTTCATGTCCAATGGTGCACAGAGAGAGAATGGTGGAAAAGACAACGTCACTCGACAGGTACAGAATGACAATGATCCACTGCACAAAGCACGAGAAAAGCAGCGCTGGGATTGGAACACCCCACCGGTCAGACACCTTGGAGAATGTCTTTGGAAAGATGAAGGCACCATCACGCGCAAAAGAGTAGATGGTACGTGAGTTGGAAAGAGTCATACCTTCAGCAGCAAAGAGAGCACCGAGGGCCGGAAGCAGGATGAGTATGACTGTTCCTGGGATGTTACCAACTTTGTCAAAGACGAGCTGTGTGAAGGCTGAACCTGTCTCTGAGCTGACAAGCGACTCAATGTCATCTGGGAGGACGGAACAGATGGAAATGACGAACATGAATCCATATGCAACGGATGACGACACGACAAGCATGAGCGCCTTTGGAATGATGTTGACACCTGTCTCTGCTTCCTCTGCCAAATGGGTAACCGAGTCATAACCAGTGAATGTGTAGGCTGACTGGAGAAGACCAAGAATGAAGACGTAACCGTGCGATGTGAAACCAGTCATGTTGGTGTAGTCTGTGAAGATAAACTTTCCACCCTGTCTCTCTGGAGACTTGGCCAGCAGTGTGATCATCACAGCAAATACACTGCCAACATTGAGTACGATCAGGAACTTTGTAAAGTGTGAGTAGAACTTGTTCAAGAAGATGTTGGTGAAAGTGAAGAGCAGGATGAAGCCCATAGAACCCAAGACGTAGTGGTAGCTCTCTGGAACGTAAGTTGGATGCTGTAGCGCTGCAGCAGACAATATCTGGACCATTCCCTGGAAGGAAGCGGAAGCAGCAAAGGCGATCTGGGCGAAGATGTTGAAGTAGCCTGTGTACCAGGAGGACAAAATCTTTGTTCTCTTGGACTTGGCGAGCTGGTATGCCCAAGAGAGAGGACCACCAGCGACTGGATAGACAGCAGCGATCTCTGCCATTGAGAGAGCAACGATGATGGTGAAGATGGAGACGATGATATAACCCCATACGAGGGCCTGAGCACCACCGGTAGTCAAAGGTGTGGTAAGTGTGTTCATGATGGCAGTTGGTGGAGTGATGACATAGATACCAAAGGCAACAAGTGAAAGGGTGGAGTGGGAACGTTTGAACTCTTGCTTATAACCAAGCTGTTCGAGCATGGCCTGCTCATCCTGGCGAACCTCCTGGGACTCTGGGTCCTTGTGGCTGATGATGTTTGTAACCTGCATCTTGATCGAATCGAGGCCGATTGAAGGTCAGGATATGTTCGTCGGAGCTTGATTATTTGTGAAATGGTAATGAATTTCCGTTTCTGTGTCATTAAAGAGTGCCGAGTGATGAATATATATGTTAAGGTGATCAGCGGATCTGAATATCATCTGGCGATGGCGATGGTGTCTTATCAAGATTTTCCGAAAATGGTGCCAAAGTTCCGCGGGAAAGCTGTGCGCATGGTCAATGGCCACATACGGCCACAGAATCTGATTTGATATTCGGCTTTAGATCTACCTGCAGCTTTCATAGCTATGAGAACACGTTTTTTTTTTGACAATTCATTCATTACTCTTATCATACCATCAATCGATGTTTACATACTGCTTGGACTTTTTCATGGCCTTCCCACCAACAAACTCAAGCTCATGATCCTCCCAGTTAATATCACATCTTGGAGCTGGACACATCGAACCTCTTGCCTTTGTAAAGTTGTACTGGCACTTCTTGTGGAATCTGACATTACAGTTCTTGTTTGGACAACGAACACCACGGGTGACAATGTCACGGCAACCTTCACAGATGTTGACGAGACCTTGGTTGCCATCTTCATGGGTCTTGGCTCCATACTTGTCCAAGAGTGTTCTTCTGAGCTCGGCAAGTGCCTTGACAGAGAGGAAGTAGAGCCCAGGGACGTAGTCGAACCAACCTTCATTGACAAGTTCTTTGAGGAATGCCTGTGCCTGTGTTGCAGTCTTATTCGCCTCTTGTCCGCACAAACGAATAGCATCAGTAGATGAGATACAAAACTCTTCGTCCTCATCTGCGAAAATCTTTTCAATCATTTTCTTTATGACCTCAACCTCTGGTCTTGAATGTCTTGAGAATGCCTGTGACGCGTTGTCTGCGAGCGAGTTGACATACATGTACAGCATCTCTTGTGAGTCCTGGTTCTTTGCCCTTGTGATCTCGTACCCGAGTCCATGGAGACGTTCGTTGATCACCTCAACACAGTCCTCGGCATCACGTTTCTTGATCACCTCGATATGTTCTTCCGATAGCCCACTGTCGTCAAACTCTGCTTTGAACTTCTGGTGGACAAGGTTGAGCACCTCTTCCTTGACGGGACCGGAGGCGATGATGAACTGCAGGAGACCCTTCTCAACGTTGGAGTATGCGACTTTCGGAGGCATTTCAGTTGTGTGTTTGTGTGTGTTTGTGTGTTTGTCCAACTTGAGATCACTTTGCAAGCTGAAATGTTGACGTTGTTCTGAAAGAGTGGAATGAAAATGGCCAAGACGCGTAACGGTGTTGGAATTGAAGCGCGTTTTCGCGGTCATTATGTAATTGCTTAGTCACGCACACCTCACACCCTCAACTACCATAGTCTTCTACAACTACAGTCTACCAGTGGGGAAAGAAGGAGAACGTGGATTAGGTATTGAAAAATTGCTCGTTTGTATCATTTCAACTATTCGGAAAGTCATAAAATGGTGGAAATGTTCAGTACATGTACTTGAACGACGGATGCTGGTCTCCCTTGAGAGTGATGTCTCTGTCCGTCTGGGCAAAGAACTTTTGCTTGTACTCGTCTGTCTGTTTCTGCTTGTTTCTGTAAATGAGCAACGCCCAGAGAACGAAGAACATAACAACTGCGAGCGCACCGAATGCAATACAGATGCTCAGACCGGTTTTGTACACTGGTGAGTCCTTGGTCAAGAAGATGAACGTGGCGATGATTCCACCAATGTTACCGAACCCAACCTGGAACGCAGTTCCAAGCGACTTTCTCAAGTGACCACCAAAGTTGAGCGAGGTGAGACACACGATCTGAGGCATGGCGGTGTAGAGGCCAGCAGCAGTAAGGAAACATCCGGCGTAACGACCCTGTGGGTTGTCTGTGAGACCAAGGACCAAGGAGAGTCCAACAATGGCCATCACAGTACAGGCAATGGCATATGGAAGACGGGTCTTGGTCTTGTCCGAACAGAAAGCAATAACGTTGGAGAGACCAAAGGCAAGGAGCCATGGGTAGACAGAGTGCTGGTTGGCAGCAACGGCAGTGTATCCCATCTGGTTGATGATGGTTGGTGCAAAGTATGCGTAACCGTATGATGGGACAATGAGGCAGAAGTAGCAGAAGGCTGTGAGCATGAACAATGGATCGTGGAAGAAGGCGTGGGAGACGTCTCTCCATCCGTAAACAACTTCAAATCCAGAGGAAACGGAGTTGAGCTCGAGCTTCTTCTTAAGGAACTCCTTCTCATTCTCGGTGAGGAAACGGGCACTCTCAGGGAAATCAGGGATGAAGAAGTAGAGAAGGAAGGCGAGACCCATGGTGAATGAACCCTGAATGATGAAGATCCATTGCCATGAAGCATAACCGTGGACGCCATCGAGGTCGTGAATTCTATAAGCCATGGCACCACCAGAGGCACCAGCAAGACATGTGCACGAGAAAAAGGCTGAGAAACGACGCTGGGACTCCAACTTGGTGTAGTAAGTGGATAAAACGTAGAAGATACCTGGGAATGTAGCGGACTCCATCATACCGAGGAAGAATCTGCAAGCAACGAGTCCGGAGAAGTTGGTAACAAATCCGAGACCAAGAGTGATGGCACCAAAGGCCAGGATACATGCTGAGAGCCAGAAGTGAGGTGGGACCTTCTTCATGAAGTAGTTTGAAGCGACCTCGAAGAAGATGTATGGCACGAAGAAGACGGTCAGTGCGATGTTGAACTGATTGCCGACAAGATTGAGATCAGCAGCCATTCCGTACACCTTTGCGTTGGAGATGTTGATTCTGTCAAGGAAGGCAAGGAAGTAGAGGACGACAAATGGTGGGACAACCCAGAGATCGATCTTGCGCATGAGCTTCGTCTGGTTGATGCCCATTTCAGCAGCAAGGGCCGAAGTTCTCACTTGGAGCTCCTCATCTGTTGGGAAGGTCTCTTCAACGGAGTGGACAGTGTTTGGGGACTTCTCTGCATCGACAGGGTTGTTGCTGTTGCTGGACTCTTCAGCGTCAGATGCCTGGTAAGGCTCCTTGCTATGTGTGCTGCTGGCCATGATAATGGGTGTGTAGTGTGACAGCAAGACTTGTAAGTGGGGTTAAAAGAAAGGGATGAACGTCGAGTTTATAGGATTTTTTTCTCCGGGGGATCTAAAGCTGCATCTCGAGAGTGTGACGCATTCTTCGAACTGTAGGCGGTCTCGGGGATTAAGCACACCGCCGTGCTGGGGAAGCTAAAAGTGTGGGGAATAGGAGAAAAGAAGCAGTCACAAGACGGGAGGGACATAGCATTAGGGCAAATATATTACTCTTGCTACATTCTTGTTATACTGACAAGCTAATAGGAAGTACCCTAAAACACCCTTGAACCCTGCTCAAGCATCTGATATCTGACTCACATCCGCCGTGTTCGGGCGCAGGGCCCATTCAGGAAATTTTGAGCGGAGCGATATATGGCTGCGTCGGCTCGTGACTAGCACTGTGCCGGTTTCGGCATGGTGTCCGGATGTCCGGACAAGACCGTAGCTGGTGGTTGATAGCTTGTGTGATACAGTGGATAGTGAATGTGATATGAAAGGATGGGGTCTGAAGGAGTGTTCAGTGCGTCTATTGTCTATTGTTGATCTGCCTCGATGCTTGACAGCTCTGAGTTTGACACATAAATTAATTCCACGAGGTGCTTGTTGTTCCGCGACGCTTGGGTATAATTCTCGGCTATTGAAGGGGCTCAATGCTTACGTGATAAACCCCCGAGATCTCCGCAGCTCGGTGTCCGGGTGTTGGTAAGAGCACCCCGCTTCAACGTCCACCCCAGGGCTTCATAACGTACTCTTGGGGTGATTTCGGGTGTGCTGAAGACACATCTGCACCCAAAGATCATCGATGCGTATCTGTTTCATGAGAAAACAGGAACCTCTCTAGATACTGGCCTCGGACACGAAATGCCCCGGCTCAAGCTCAGACAAGTCATCCAGATACTCGCTCTCATCACCCTCATCGCTCTCATATTCATCACACGGCAATGCCATTGGCGAGTACCCATATCACCAGGCACTGAGATCATCCACCAGATGAATATCCTGCCAGCCTGGTCGGAGACTCGTTGTGATGAGTACTTCACTTTGTTCCTCGACCAGTTCACCAACGACGACGAGACAACACCCTACTCTGGGTTCACATTTGAAGGGTTCACCGTCTCCTCGTTCTACGAGTTCAAGCGTCAAGAAATCATCAAGAAAAACAAGGTCTCTAAGGTCGACTATTCACAGCAGAAGTACTTCAAAAAGAATCCGATCACCCAGGAACAGATCGATGAGTGGGAGCGGGAGTACCATGATAGCGTTGCTCTGAACAATGTGACTATTCATCAGTTACAACAACAGATGGTGGATACAAGAGTTTTTGAAACGTGCTTCTTACAACAAGATACAACAAAGACTTCATGTGCAGAGGTGGAGAAAAGACTGTTCCCATGGCTGTCGAGGGTCCTGCCAGAAGTTGATGGTGGAGAAGCCCGTCTCCTTACCGGCGACCAGTGCATGCTACAACGACTGTGTCAGGACGCTTCTGGCCAAGGGATCATCATGAGTGTCAGTGCCAACCAGTTACCAGACGTCTTCTCGCTCATAATCACACTTCGACTCCACAAGACGGCATTGCCTATTGAGATCATACACCAAGGCGAAGACCTCTCAGGCGACCAGATCGCTCAGATCAGACTCCTCGCAACTACACCAATCACAGAGTCGAACGCCGCAGAGATGTTACAACACCAACGAATCACACAGTCATCCAGGTTTTCACCACCATACCCACCACTCACCATCAGATTTCTGAACATCACACCATCAATCTCCAAGGACTTCCTTCCTCGCTTCACGGGGTTCAAGAACAAGCTTCTTGCCACTCTATTCACCTCATTCTCCTCCTTCATCTTACTGGATGCTGATGCAGTTGTCCTCAAACAACCGGATCAACTCTTCATTCTCCCTGAGTTCATCACTCACGGTGCCTTCTTCTTCAAAGACCGAGAGCTGCCAGACAGGTGCAGCCCACTCGACAGACCATTCTGGACAAGCCTCCTACCCACCCAATCCGAGTCCAACCTCTTCAACATCCCATACATTGCACTGGACCACGCCCAAATTCTCAACAACCGGTATTTCAAGGGGTTCACACATTTCCTCGAGGCTGGCCTTGTTCTCTTCGACAAGTCACGTCACTTCAACGCACTCCCCATTGCGCTCCAGCTTCAAAACTGGGGATGTGCTACCAAACGTGTCTGGGGTGACAAGGAGTTCTTTTGGCTCGGTATGCTCATCAGTGGAGACACTGGGTATGCCTTCAACAAGTGGCAGTGTGGTTCTATGGGCGTTGAGGAGGACATTCCATATCTTCCACGTACGCAGGTGGAGCAAGGTGTGTGTTCGACTCAGCTCGTGCACGTTTATGATGGTGAGCCATTGTGGATGAACAGTGGGTTCAGATTCTGCAAGTTTGAGGAAGCCTATGATATAGAGATGCAGGTGAAGGGGAAGGAACTACATATGAATGAGGAGGAGTTTAAAGAGTTCTTTTACGGAAGTGTCCCCGTGCAGGATATCGTGGTGCCTCCATCCATTGATGACTTCTATCTCAACTTTGACCCGGAGAACCATGTTGAGAGGTTCTCATGGAGAAACACAAAGAGATGCAGAGGTTACTCGTACTGTGCAAAGCACAAGGTCAGAGTTCCAGGAGAAACACGTGAGGGTTTGTTGATCAAAATGGAAGGAGAAAAGAAACAGGACATGCAGGACTTCGGTGATGTCTGGGTCAAGGGCCCACAGATTGCTGAGTCGTTGTTTAAGGCTAAGAGTATATAGCGCTGGTTCGCTCATTCAAAGTCCCTAAACATTCGCATTACATAAAATCGGCCCATAGTTATCACGCTCACATGTTGTCGTGGTTGGCATGTGGACCTGGATGACAGCTAAGTGTACATCTTGTTGCAATTGAGCCTCGCAACAACTTCCCACACACCTGGCCACAGGATCCAGGGTTTTGTCTGTTGATGGATGGGGAGGATACCTTGTCACACCAGCACCTGTCCGTGAACTGTCTCTCTGTCTGCAACGTCTGGCAAGTTGGGCACTTCCATCCAGCATATGCCATGTCTGTTTGCGCCCATCTTGAAGTGCAAGGAGTGTGGAATACCCTGAAGCATGTCTTGCATGACCACACCGCCTGGGCAGGCCCAACGGTGTCAGTGCAGATGACACACTCGTATGTACTGTCTCTGAGCTCCTGGATGATGGAAGTACGGAGATCGGGTGGCTCCTGAACTGTGGTGGTCGGTTCTGGGTCGGAAGGTTCTCCTTGGAGGTATGAGTGCGATGTCAAGTCATAGTTGCGGAACGCCTTTGCGGCAAAGTGGGCAATGTCTTTGTACTCACCGGCGTGGAAAATTCCCAGAAGAATATCCTTGTTTCTCAGCTCTCTGAAGCATCCGTGAGTCACAATAGAAACCCACAACGTCTCAGCATTGATGAGCGACAAGTACTGACTCTTCCTCATGTTTCCCAGCATCCGGATAATCTGGTTCTTGGTGCGAACTGGAGGACGCTCCATGAATCTGTTGTAAGCCTGGTCTGTGCAGAATTTGATGTGTGAGTCTGTCAACCCAAACTGGAGCACAAAGCACTTGAAGTCATACACTGTTGCGACCAAGGACGTTACAAGCCCTTGTGTCATGGCTTCCCACATTTGCATGTCGGACTTGCTCTCATCAACTGACAGGAACATGCCGTCCAGGATGTCATTGAGGTCAAACGTCCGGTGTGAGTGGAGTGTCCCTGCAATCCTATTCATCAGAGCATTGCGGTTCTCATTGACCACAAATGTCGGGAAGTTGTACGCATTCTCCTCGTAGATGTTGATACCGAACTCCTCCTGCTCCCGCTGAGAACCGTTCCGGTGTGTCATCCTATCCGAGGTTCCATAGAGGTCGCTGTCGTCTTCATAATCGTACATCGGTTCATTGTAGTATGCCGCCATCTCGCTGATTGGCCCTCTTCCTATCCTGGAGGGGCTTGAGAGAGATATTCTTTAAATGGGTGTAGGTGAAGAAGCTGCTAAGCAGTCGCGCGTTTCACAATTGAGGTCACAGTTCCGGCCGGGTAATCACATGCCTCCAAGCTGCAGAATACGATGATTCTACTGTTTCTACCGGATTTTCTTGGACTTCACCATATCTTGATCATTATACAAATAATAAATGAGTACTGTTCTTGAAGCTAGATTAGCGACCTTTCATAGGTCCAATCTTGCGTCGTCATAAGCTCATCATACCACTGGAGGACGCATCACATTATGCGGACCTGGATGACAAGGCAAGACACAGTCTGTGTGCTGGCAGGACTGTCCACACGAGCCTGGGTTGATACAGTTGTACTTTGGGTTTCTCACTCTCTTGCACCAGCACGAAAAGCTAACAAGGTCAACGTGGTTTTCCGTTCTGCAGCCGACACATGTCCATGTCCCGGAATACGATGTATTTGAAGACGTCGACGACCACTTCTTCGTACACTTGAGATGGCAGACTCTGTAGCACTTTTCACACTGCCAGAAACTATGCCTGCTCTCAATTGTGTCAAGACAGATGGAGCAGTCGTACGTTCCATCACGGATGTCTCGAAGTGTTGACCGTACAATGTCTGATGTTCCATTGGTGTTCTCCTTTTCCAAGTCAATGAACAACCCAACCGAAGGGATGTGACGTGCTCGACGGCAGTGCTGGTTCCATTTGTATGACTTGAAGTTCGCGTTGATGAAGTCTGAGATGTCCTCATACTGTCCGGGAGTGATCAGAGACAACAACCTGTCCGTCTTTTTCAAATTGCGTAGGCAACCTTCATTGACCAAGAACTTCCATAGCACAAACGGATCCTGACGGGTAAGGTATAGTCTTCTCTTGATTGACTTGAGTGTGTTTGTGAGTTCAATGAGGGTTCTGACAGGTGCAATGTTGTGGACTGCGGTCAGGCACTCCTTCTCCTTCTCCACAACATGCGCTTCTCTCAGCCCGGACTTGAGAACAGCGACCTTGAAGTCATGGATGGATCGAGACTTTGATGCTCTGATGTTCTTAAGCAGTGTCTTCCCAGCTGCGTCCGTCTGAACCCGTCCGCTCACAAGCTTCACTGCCTCCTTCAAATCAAACGACGTCTGTTTCACAAGTGCGGGCAAAAGCTGGCACAGAAGGGCATGTCTGTCATCCGTGACGACGATACATTCTGCTGATACTGAGGGCATGGTCACGGAGTTGATGAAGAAAGTGATTTCACCTAGGATGAAGTGTGAAGTGTGACACTATAAGCTCTTGCTTGCTCCACTCATTTTCGTGCTTTATCACAATCACCACTGGTGTTACCTGTACCAGAAAAGCCAGTAGTTCCGTGTTCGAACCTTCCAAGGAACATTTATATCGATTTCATAAAATCTCTTCGAATTCAAGCTAAAAACGTTCAATACCCTATCAATCAACTATCCATGTCTTCATGGGGTCCTGGGTGGCACACCAGTTTACATCTGGTATCAGTCCCAGGAATAAGTGCTTCACACTTTCTGCCACATGACCCCGGGTTCTCCTTGTTCGGCTCAGGGGCATCTTTCTTCTTACACCAGCACTTGAAGGCAAGCGCATCGTTCAACGTGAGCTCACCACGACAACTGGGACAGCTCTGCCCATTGTCTCTAGAGATATCACAATCTCCCCACTTCTGAATGCAATCAGAGTGGAACACCCGATGACACCAACTGCATGGCCAGAACGAGTGGACGTACTTCACCGCATCTAGGCAGATGAGGCATTCGTACTTCTCGAGACACAAATCCTTGGTAGTCAGTCGTCTCACGCCAAGCTCAAGATCTTCCAAGTCTGGAGTCGATGGACGAACAATGGCTTCCGGTGCTGAAGAGGTGCAGTGTGTGTGCCAATTGTACGTGTCCATCTTTTCGTTTATCAGCTCGCAGATGTCCCGGTACTCGCTGCCTGTTACCAAGTCCAAAAGAAGTTCACTGTGTTTGAGCCCTCTCAAACACCCATCCGTCACAAGTTGAGTCCATAATGTCTGGAGATCGTAAAGAATGAGGTAGTGGTGCTCAGTCATCTCCTTGAGAGCAGCTCTAAGTGATCCCACGCTCTTGACTGGGCTGAGGTTCATGAATCGTAGAGACGACGCCTCCTTGGCTTTTTCGACCTTATCATCATCAACGCCGCAACACAGGATAAGGCGTTTCATATCATGGATACTTCCAAGGCATGATGTTAGCAGTCCGTCTATCAATACCTCAACCAGCTCTGGGTCGCTCTCCTCATAGTCAACTGCTTGGATAATGCCCTCAACAATATCATTCATGTCGAACGTCTTGTGCTCTGCCAGTCCCTCTACCAGAGAGTCCATCAATTCACTGCGGTCATCATCTATTACCAGCAGTGGGAACACATACGCATTCTCCGGATGAATGTTGATCTCAACCATTTGGGCGTACGCTAATGAATTGCGTATTGTTCACGGCCTATAAGCAAATTGAATCATTGTTTCATCGACGTCTGCGATCGAACGATCTGTTTATTTATAGTACTACCAGTACTGTTGCTGTTTGTGGCACGAGGGGCAAAACTATTGCAGCGAATCAGATTTTGTGGCAACAGCTGTTCTCAACTGATAAGGATCCGATGATTGCGCTAAACTTTATTGCTTGCCGCGTCAATTGGTGCTACCTTGAATTAGAGTACAAGTGAACAAGACTAAATTCGTTGAGTGTGAGCTATTGGCTTATGGATTCACCCTGTGTGGACCCGGGTGGCATTTCAATCCACATACTGGGCCACTGTTACCTTTCAAGTAAGCTCTGCACGGCAATCCACAAGATCCTGGTGAGTGAGGAGACGCCTTTGGGGACTTAGTCTCCCAGCACCAGCACCAATATTGCATGTTCTGCCCCACGTATTGTTGTCTGCAAGTTGGGCATTTCCATACCTTGTCGTCTCCTTCAGTTGATGACCCCTTCTTGGCCCAATTGTTGATACACCTGAGGTGATACACCTTGAAGCACCCAAGAGAGCATCCCCACATTTCCTGTGTGTGGTCAATGTAGTCATAACAGATCAGGCACTCGTAGTCCGCGCAGCTGATGTCCATGAAAGTACGCTCTGCTGCCCCAAGCTCTTCTGTTGAGACTGGTCTTTCTGAACGAACATGCTGCTTCCAATCATAAGTCTCCAACTTCTCTGTGATGAACTCGCCAATGTCAGCGTACAGCTTGTTCTTCGGAACAAGTGCCTTCAATTCATGAGACTTCTTGAGGTCACTCATACATGGAAGGCCAACCAGTGTCTGCCAGACCTTGTGAGCGGGGATCAATGACAGATAGTTCTCTTCTTTCACTGACAGTAGCACGCTCAGTAGAAGGTCTGTTGAATCGATGATAGTCTTTATTCTCATAATGCTAGCCATTGCCTGGTCTGTTGCATGTTTGATCTCTTTGGCTGTCTTGTTGTGTTTGAGAATGTACACCTTGAAGTCGTGAAAGTTGTTGATTTTGGCCTCATAGAGACCCTTTTTCATAGACAACCACAGGTCCTTGTTAGTGTGATCCATGTCCAGACCAGCATTGATGGAGACGATGAGACCGTGGAGGTGGAAAGTATCCTTCTCAGTTATACCTGTGTATAGCTGGTTGATAAGAGCGTTGGACTCATGATTTATGGAGATGGTCTTCTTTCCAAAGGGGTAAGTGTGTAAGCCAATGTTTGAAGGCTTGCTGACACCATGCTTCTTCACTGCCATATTTGCTGTGTTTGTTGCTCTTGCTACCTGTGTAACATCCTTCACAAACTCGAAGGATTTTAAGGAGGGATTGCTTATGTCAACAATGACATCAGTAACAGGACCCCTTCCAGTCTCATAGACCATCTTGTCCTTTAGTGAAGCATTTGCTGGTTTTGTGCGCTTCGTGCGCAACCATGTACGAAGACCCATATTGTGATTGTAGCAAGTAGTACATGTTACCTGACGGTACACGAGGAGGTAAAGTGCGCTCATACGCTATGTATATACCCTGGAAAGAAGAGAGCTCTGAGAGCGAATTTATTCTCAAAAGCCCACTCATCCGTTCTCACCGCCCCCAAATGAGGTCCATCTCCGAGAAGCGCCAATCAATTGGGTCACACAAAGGACTGCAACGTAAAGTCCTGAATAGACTCAGCCTCAATCTCATCAATGATGTCCCATACAATGTCGTCAGCAACTCTAGCTTCGTAGACTTCCTGAAGCGTCTGTGTCCGCGCAGGAAGGTCTGCTGGTTTGTGCTTGAACTCCGGCCCCGCGTTGAGCTCAGCAACACCGCCGCGGAACACAGAAATCGTTGGATAGTAACCCAGTGTGCCGTTGTTGTGCGACTTCGACTCTGGGTGGTCAGTCTTGAGTTCAGAGTGTGGTGGTAGGAAACTGTACAGCTCGTCGAATGCAATGCCCACGTTCTCTCCGTTCTTGTACACCGTCACTTTTGACCCCTCAAGTGCCTCCGGCTTCCATCTGTTTGTGTCGGGAACAGCCTTCTCACCAAACACAGTCACTGGGTTGAGGTAGTGGTCCATCTCCTTCGAAGGTGTGTAGTCAATCTTCTCAAAGAAAGAACGGTGGCGGTACCGAATCGCAATCTGCTCTCTGATGATGTCCTGCGTCTCCTTCTGTTCTGGAAGCTCCACCAAGAGTCCGATGACATCTCCAGCCTTGAACCCATCGGCCAGTCCACTGAACTCCTTCGGTCTTGACAGGTGAAGTGTATGTCCAAGCTTGTCCCTAAGACCGTATCCATACCCATCGTACCCAACAGGAGCCTCTATACTCGACTCTCGACGGGTCAGCCCAAGTCGGACATGGCGGTTGGCATCGCTCTCCTTCACCACAAACTCAAAGAACACACTTCCTTCACTGATTGCAACGTTTGCTCTTGAGCTGACCCACCCCTGGGATGTGGTCACTGCACTGAAGTTGTCAAGCACCTCAGTTGATGCGCTTCTGTCGAAGATACTCAGCGCAGCACGGTACGGAGGCGCATCAGTCGTGCCAAACTTGAGCACAGGGAGGAGTGACGATGGTGCACACGGTGCGTACTGGAACCCACGACGTGTGTTCAAAGGGACGTCATCAATGCTTGAGAAACGTTCGCTGGGCTCAAAGTCGATGGTCTTGTACGCAATGACTGGTGCAAACTTGTTGAGTTGTGGCTCTAGCTTGGGCGTCGACTCTTGTGGATCGGCCTTGGAGCGGGTGAGATAGTTGTGTGTGGACTCTCCGTCGAGTGATCGTTTCTGTGGGAGAAGAGGTTGCTCTGACATGTTTTGAGTGTGTGTTGATCAGTATAATTGGGTTGTAATTACCGGCCCTTTGTTGTTGTGGATTAGATCTGCTCTGCTCGGGCACCTCTTGATAAATTCGGGCAACTGGGGTCACGTGATGTGCTGCCATAATTCTTAGATGTGTCACTAAAGGCTACTTTTCGTCTACTTTCCATTGTTTTCAAGCCAATACCCTTCTTTTAGTGGATCATAGCCTTGCCCAGCGCTGTTCTTCAATCATTCCTTCATGAACGACCTCTAGGGCCGCCTCAGAGACCTTAACTGCACCTTGAAGCCCTTCACTCCGACAGCTAAGTACAACATGGCCCGTTCTCCCCATACACACCATACTCTTGAGCACATTAATTCTCTCTGGACCGTCTGCTTTCACTCGGTGTGGCAGTCTCAGATCGTGGTGCATGCCAGCCCAGTGAACGTCTGTCAGATTGTACCTCTTCCTGGTGCTGGCCACTTTGACCTCGAGCAGAATGTGTCTCTCCCTTCTTGTCTCCAGATCCATCAGCAGCTTTTGCAGACACAACGAGCCCTTTGAGTGCATTACGGTGCACTGTGGATGGCTTGAGAGTGTCTGTGCGAGGTATTCGGGCAGGGCAACCGGGTGGTACAGCACTGTATCTGAATATGCTGGTGTTGGTCTGAGAATGAGCGTGTCGGGTCTCGTGGTTGTTCGTACTTGTTTGACCTGGTCAAGGAACATCAGTGAGGATCTGGATCGTTGCACTGCAGCTGTTGCAAGTGCTAAATGTGTCTGTGACTGTGGAAGCGGTGTAAGTGTCCATGGTTGTTGGTAGTTGGTGTTCTGATGCGATGGTTCCAAGAGCACGATGACTTGCAGACTCGGATAGTTTGCCTCTAACAGCGCTGCTGCTGACAGAAGAAGCGAGACTTCCAGCTCACCATGTAGAATGACCAGCATCTTTGGTGTGTATAGTGTAGACGTCTTCTTCCTTGTGTGTGTGGTTTGTGGCGGCTGAAGACTTCAATTGACGATGTAAACAAGTGAAAATTCTCGGCCCAGTGAGTCAATCTCGGAGCTAGCCCCATCGCCATGTACAAGCGCGCAGCTGAACAATGGGACACAACTCTACAGCTATAAGCGCAAAACAGATAACATTCGTAGCATCAGAATCGTCATTAAAACATGTATCTCAGTACATTTGCAGTGTGAATCGTCCATTTCCCTGCTCGATCACCTTCAGTGCGTCGTAAGAGAACTCAATCTCTTCATCAATTTCCAGGTCTTCACACAACTCCTCCAGTTCGTGTAAATCGTCCAGCTTGAAATCAAACCACGACTCACTGGAACATATACTCACATGTAGTCCACTCTCGCTATCGATCTTTGGCCCGATAAACAACTTTTCCCTACCTCCAAGAATCTGCTTTTGAACATCGGCAATCATATTGAACAATGGTGCGATCCTGGTGCGAGACTTCTCATCTAGCGACAATGCTGTGAAAATTCCATTTGCCAGGCTATTCGGGAATACTGCCAGTCTGTCAAATGAAAGTTTGGTGTGGTTTGCACCACTGAATTTGAGTTGGGGAAGTCTTTGGGTTAGCTCCTGTTTGAACAGGTCCTTCTCCTCGCGTGAAAGGTAGAAGTTGTCCGTCAGTGACACATGTAACGGCGAGATTATCCCCAGCGGATTCTGGAATGAGGGTACCATTGGTGGTGGGCGTGTACGTTTGGCGTACTTGAACACCATGTTGATGTCTCGTACGAGGGCGTGAAGTTTGTCACATTGGGATAGTGTCGGTCTGAACTCAGCATACGTGTAGCAGTTGAGCACCCCCGGTGGGATTGAGGGAAGAAAGTTGTACTTGAGTCGCATCTTGTCCTCCTTAGATGCTGGCGGTCGCTGGTACCTGTCTGAGATGATGTCTGGTAGTGGTGGAAGCGAAGAGAGCTGTGATGGTCGTTGATGCTCCTGTTTCTGCTTCTTGTTCAGTGGGTGTGGTTCTGGGCAGTCTGAGTCCGAGTCTGAATCACTGCTATAGTTGAGGGCATCCATTCTCTGATGGCATTTCTCTCTGCTCTCCTTATTGCTTCTCTTTGATGGTGTTATAGCTGGTAGACATGTGCTGTGGTCAGGGCTCAGATGTCCGGGTGTTTCTAACAAGCTTATATAATCTGGTATGGGCACTTCACAGCCAATGAGCGATGCGGAAATTCATCGGCGCCGTAAGCATAAGCTGGGGAATGCGGGGAGAACAGAGCTTCAATTTATGAGTTTGCAAGTGTGTTAGGTGCGATTGTAGGCACTGGTTTACCCTAGAAACTGTCTTTTCGTAATCTCTTTCGGCACATTCAGCACAGCCCAATTAGAGGCGGAGAGCGATAATGCTTTCCGAGGGTGTGTCCTGTCAGTGAAGCCGCACGGAAGCATTCTGCCGGATGATTGGGCCCTCGCGCCACGTGCCATTTTGTCCCCGGAAATACCTTTTTAGGCCATCTCTACTCTCGCATCCGATCGCGGGCAACAACCATCGATCGAGTCAGAATCGCCCCCAGAAAGCGTCAAGCTCGTCCTTCTTTTGCTCCAGAACCGCTTCCAAAGCACAAAGAAACCACCGCATCCGACGACAAGTGAGCCCTTTGAAAGCTCTCTTTAGTTTCCCTTCCACCTCTCTCAGCCACTACCGCGTGCTCGCTCCCCACACGCTCTCACAAGCACAGTTTTCTTCCTCCCCTCCCCCAGAGCCCATCAACCCAGCTCATACCCACACAATGCTTGCCAGAACAACACGTGCTTCTGCTGCCAGAAGACTCGCCTCTTCCGGCCTCAAGGCCGTCTCTGCCTCTAGAGCTCTCTCCTTCCAGCGCGCCACCCCAGCCCTCCAGGCCTCTGGTGCCCGCGTTGCCTCCATGGCCCTTGCCCGTCCAGCCGTGGCCTTTGTCAGATACAACTCTACCACCGTCAAGGTCCCAGACATGGCTGAGTCCCTCACCGAAGGTACTTTGCGTGAGTTCAATGTCCAGGTCGGTGACTACGTCCAGGCAGACCAGGTTGTTGCCACCATCGAGACTGACAAGATTGACGTTGAGGTCAATGCTCCATTCGCAGGTACCGTCACTGAGTTCCTTGCTGCCCCAGAGGATACCGTTGAGGTTGGTCAGGACTTGTACAAGCTCGAGGCCAGTGATGCCCCAGCTGCTGGTGCTGCTCCAGCTGCTTCAACTCCAGCTCCAGATGCTACAGAGGCTCCAAAGGAGGAGGCCCCTGCTCCAGCTCCAAAGGCCGAGGCTGCCGCACCAGCCGCTGAGAAGGCTGCTCCAGCTCCAAAGGCTGCTCCAAAGGCTGCTCCAAAGGCTGAGGCCCCAAAGCCAGCTGCTAACCCATCTAGCTTCACTTCCTTCGCCAGAACTGAGAACCGTGTCAAGATGAACCGTATGCGTTTGAGAATTGCTGAGAGATTGAAAGAGTCCCAGAATACCGCTGCCTCCTTGACCACTTTCAACGAGGTTGACATGTCCTCTTTGCTCGAGTTGAGAAAGCTGTACAAGGACGAGATCATCAAGAAGAAGGACATCAAGTTCGGTTTCATGGGTCTCTTCTCCAAGGCCTCCTCTTTGGCCATGAAGGACATCCCAGCCATCAACGGTGCCATTGAAGGTGACCAGCTCGTCTACAGAGACTACGTCGACATCTCCGTTGCTGTTGCCACACCAAAGGGTCTTGTCACCCCAGTCGTGCGTAACGCTGAGTCTCTCTCCGTTTTGGAGATTGAGCAGGAGATCTCCAACTTGGGTAAGAAGGCCCGTGACGGTAAGCTCACTTTGGAGGACATGGCCGGTGGTACTTTCACCATCTCCAACGGTGGTGTCTTCGGCTCCCTCTATGGTACCCCAATCATCAACTTGCCACAGACTGCCGTTCTTGGATTGCACGGTGTCAAGGAGAGACCAGTCACCGTCAACGGCCAGATCGTCTCAAGACCAATGATGTACATGGCCCTCACCTACGACCACAGAATGGTTGATGGTAGAGAAGCTGTTACCTTCTTGAAGACCGTCAAGGAGTTGATCGAGGACCCAAGAAAGATGTTGTTGTACTGATTTGTACATTTGTTGATCTCTTATGATGCTTATTTATAGTTCCCTTACTGTTCCACTTATATATTCCCTAGAATATCAGTTCATGTAGTCCTTTATTGTCACACATATGTACTCCTGTTTTTTGTTTTTCTGACTGGTTGGGACTTACTTCTTGGTCTCCTCGAAGAACTTGGTTGGTAGAAGCTTGACCAAATTTGCATCGTGCAACTCCTCCTTCTTGACAAGGCCAAGCTGCAACATGTCACCCCAGAAGCAAGCAAACTTGTCTCTAGCGTACTTCAGGTACTCGAACGAGTCAACACCACTGATACCTTCCTCCTCTTCGACCTCCTCATCCAACACGGTAGTCTCACCCTCCTGATCTTCTCCACTGACAATCTTGTACTGCTCACCATTTGGACCCATCTCGATTATGACACTGTCTGCAGATTCGTCCTGCTTTCCACCATTCTGTAACACGGCCCAGATTCCCCAAAATATGGACACGGCTGGTCTCCAGAGGACACACTCATTGTGCAACAGCTGTGCCTCCTTTTCCAACTTACCAATGGCGGACTCGGCGTTGTTGAACAGGATGTATGAGTAGATCAAGTTGAACTGCTGCTCTAAGGTAGGGAAGTAGGTTTCATTGGCTGCGTATGTCTCTGTTGGGTGGTGGTAGTTGTGCATCCACTCACAAAAGTGGTTGGCAATGTCAAATGCTGGTGGGTTTGGTCCAGAGTACTCAAAGTCAATGACAACAAGGTTTTGATCCTGCTTCTTCTCCTGCACGGATGGCTTGATCTCATTGAGGTTCTCCAAGGAAAGATTTGAAAAGTTCTGGGACAGGGAAGTAGACGAATCGGCGTTTTCGTCATTGCGGTCTGCGATGGTTGACAGGGTGTGTACTCGACGTGGGGATGTGAAGAGCAAGTTACCGTACTGTGTATCATTGTGACAAAAGACAACTGTGTCGTTGATGTTGTGGTAGCGCGAGAAGAGCCATTTCTTGTAACGTTCAACAACGGTCTCAAAGAGTTCAAATGATCCGTTGAAGATTTCCTTTTCAGATGGGTCCAAGTCAGGATGCTTGATGAACTCCTTGGCCATTGGCATCCATTTGGTTATGTTGTTCCAAGCTGATGGACCCTGTGACTTCTCCAATTTGGATAGCTTGATACCAGTGTGCAACTCCTTCATTCTTCTTGCGATTCTAGCACTGGTCTTCTTGTCTCTGATGTCATCTCTGGTCAGTGTAATAGCATTATCCAAAAACTGTTCAATACGGCCGTTGGTGAAGCAACCAAACAGTTTGGCACCGATGTTCTGTCTGGATAGTCTGACAAGGATCTTCAACTCGTAGTCTCTGTCAATAATAGAGTCAACGTTGGGGCCATAGACTCTAAGGAGCAAGGTTGGGAAGTGGTGATGGTGGAGATCTAAGTTCTTGAGCACGACGACGGAGGGAGGATCGACCTTGTAGATGGCGTTGGTCAAAGCACCTGACATTCTCTTGATCTGTATGTCCTGGGCCACGTGCATTGGCAGTCTGTGCCACTTGGAGACGTGCAACTGGTTGACGATGGCGAGCAAGTCCTGCTTGAAGTACTCGATAGGAAGAGTGTGGTCCAGAGTGGCATTAACGGCAGGGATTTCGACGGTATCTTCGTCAGCACTTGCGTATTGGCCCTGTGCTGCTGGTGGGAGGGCAAAGTCATCGACGTCACCGCTCTTGATGGAGATGATGGACTTGGACGAGCCCTTTCTGGCGCCCAGTGGCGGTCTTGTGCGAGTGCGTGAACGTGAGCGGGAACGAGAGCGGGGGCGCAGGGACGGGGAGAGCGCCACTAACACGGGCGAGAGACGAGGAGACGGACCGGCAGATGACGGCAGCGAGCGACGGCCACTGGATCTTCGTGAATTGCGCTCGAAGGACATTTGTTGTGGGCTTGAAGAGAACAATGAGATAAGTTCTTGCGGAGGAAACAGCCCAAATATTGCTGCTCTCCTTTGTTTTTCACGGCTGTGGCCGCGAACAAGATCGATGGCCGCCCCTGATAACGGCGCATGTGACAATTTAAGGGGCTCTTCTCCAGATCACTGAGGAAACCTTGTGTATCATGACATAAGCGTATAAAGAACCTACTCTAACACCACTGCTCTTCCCTCGTATGGCTGGAGCTTACTGGAACCCCCGTTGCTCACGTTGCTGAGAATCACCTCTCCCTGGGGAACATCGTACTCAACCTCCTTGTCAGAGAAGTTCAGAACCACAGAGATCTTCTTGTTCCCGTGTGACTTGGTGTATGCAAAAACACTCTGGTTCTCGTAGTCAACAATGTCGAACTTACCAAACACAAGTGCCTCTGGGAATGTCTTTCTTGTCTTTATAGCCTGCTTGTAAAAGGACAGAATAGACTCTGGGTCGTTCTCCTGCGAGGCAACGTTGATCTCCTTGTAGTTATCATTGACCCTCATCCATGGCTTTCCTGTACCGAATCCACTGTTCTCACTGGCATCCCACTGGACTGGTGTTCTGGCGTTGTCTCTGGCGAACAAGTTGATCCCCACCATCTTCTCCCTCTTCTCTTCCTCGGTAGGGTTCTTCTCCAGGAACTCCTTCCAGTAGTTGACACTCTGGATGTCCAAGTACTCAGATGCGTCCCAGTCGAGAGGCACATTGGTCATACCAATCTCCTGTCCCTGGTACAAGAACAACGTACCAGTGAGGGTCACCTGCAACATCGAGATCAGCTTGGAGGATCTGCTCCAGAAAAGCTTGTTGGAGGTGTTTCCAAATCTTGACACACAACGTGGTTGGTCGTGGTTCTCAATAAACACAGTGGACCAAGCGTCGTTGAGCTCGCCTGTTTCGTCGTCGTAAATGAACTCAGACTGACTCTTGATGGCATCCTTGAAATCAGTCAACTTCCATAGCTTCAACTTGAAACGGTCAGTTGGCTCAGATCCAACACTGACAGCATCAAACAAAAACATCATGTTGATCTCTTTCTCCTTAGCAGAAGCATACTGCAATGCGTCCTCCTTCGAGCAGTTACCAACTTCACCAACGGTCATGGCATCATACTTCGAAGTCACTTGCTCGTACATCTCCTTGTGGAACTCGTGGATTCTTGGACCATTGACAGCCATGGTCCAAGCTGGCTGGTACTTGGCACCTGGAATAGTCTCAGGAGCATCGGCGTAAGACTGGACCTTGGAGTACAACGAGCACACGTCGATTCTGAACCCAGAAACACCCTTCTCGTACCAGAACTCCAATGCTGACTTGTAAACAGCGGCTCTTGTCTCTGGGTTCTCCCAATTCAAGTCTGGCTGTGACTCGGCAAACAGATGCAAGTAGTACTGGTCTGTAGTCTCGTCCAACTTCCAAGCAGATCCGGAGAACATCGACATCCAGTTGTTTGCCTTGTCTTTCCAGATGTACCAGTCTCTCTTTGGGTTGTCGAGGGACGATCTTGACTCCTTGAACCATGCGTGCTCCGAGGATGTGTGGTTAACAACCAAGTCGAGGATAAGCTTCATACCACGCTTCTTGATCTCGGCAAGCAGGTTGTCCATGTCCTCCATGGTGCCGTGAATTGGGTTGATGGCATTGTAGTCAGAGATATCGTAGCCCATGTCATCCATTGGCGAAGCAAAGTGAGGGGAAAGCCAGATCACGTCTGTTCCAAGAGACTTGATGTGGTCGAGCTTGGAGGTAATACCGTTGAGATCACCAACACCATCACCGTTGGAGTCCTTGAAGGATGCTGGCCAGACTTGGTAGACGACGGCGTTCTTCCACCATGGTTCCTGTGAGATTGTCATTGTGATGTGGGTGGTTCTGGTGATCACGGCACAAGTGACATTGGAAACGGGCGCCCATCGGTCCCTATTTATATATCTTCGTGTGGGGTGCATGAATGAACGTTCTCGAGGTGAGGACGCGGTGCCATTAATTCTCGCGAGGTTTGAGACGAGCATTCTCTACAGTTGAAGCCAGACCTACAAACGGAGCCGGACCGACAACCAAAAACGCCTTAACAAAGCTATTTTTGCGAGCATCTTTTCAATTGTCAACCTGTTGCCACTTTTACCCATGATCTGTCGGTGCTGTCTGCAATAGTCAGTTGCAGTTCAGAGATCTGGGGTAAACGTCTGCCCCGCGATCGCGGTCGACAGTACGTAGTTGACACCACTCAGAAGTGTTATTCTGGTCCATTTAATACGTCGAATCTGTTCAAATTAGTATAATAACGTGATTTATCAATCAATCTGTCCATATTTATTGAAATAATCAGAAGATTCAGCTGAATTGAATACAAAATTTATATTATCACTGGGACCGGGAAGCGCGCGAAAATCGCCCCCCACGCCTTTGATCCTCCAAGACCTGGTTAGCGCACCTAATTTGACTAAGGGCACTCTTAGGGAAGTCACGTGTTTCGCGCTGTTCACGTGATCTCGCACGTCACAGGGAACGGTAACGCGAGAAAAATCAAATTTTCGAAATCGACCAAGGTCTGCGCAAACCGTTATAACTCAGAAACTTCAAGTGTTACTGTGTAACCTAAGCGCTCAGGGTTTCTTGAATAGCAAGGCTTCCGACTCATGTAATTTTTACCCTCGTAGCATATCGGAGTCTTGCACAATCCCTCTTAGAAGTGAAAGTGAGATTTCCTCTGCCTAGACGCTAGGCGGAGCAGATTTCGCGCTAGGCAGGGATTTTTGCTCTCGGGGAGCTAGG
>JAKUBA010000082.1:0-37874 GCA_030563065.1 Petasospora veronae | reverse complement strand
AGGCCTCAGACCTCAGAGCTCGACAACTTCTGATCTCGCGACTCAACTTCCATTTTCGCTGCACCAGCTGCATCAGCACCCGCATAACATTTTTTGAGTGTCAGCTATTCGCGATGAGCTCAAAAAAGAAACGTTGATCGGGCGCCGGAAGGGACTGAGCGAGACTGAGCGGACTTGTTCTAGTGAGTCTTTTTGGAGGAGCACGGGACTGTGTGGTTGGGCATTGCAGCTGATTGGGAACAACAGGGACGCAGTTTAGACAAGTGATAGGCGTACTAGCAAATGTGTTCAGCTTTCATCACTCGAGGGCTTCCTGGGACCTTTTGTACCGCCATTTGTAACAAGGGTCGTGGCGAGTCTTTCCTAGTCTCCCATGTGGGTCTAGTTCCGGCAGATTAGAATTTTACGACATCGCTTGTTCTCAGACAGCGGCCGGAAAGACCATTCTCACACGCAATCTCTTTTTGTATTCATCAAGCAAGCTTACTTAAACAGTGTCAGGTCCCAGATCCCCAACCCCTTTGTTCTTGTCGACCGTTAAATTGCTGCTGTAATCAACAAATTATGACAAGGCCACGCCTCAGAGACTCAAAAAAAAAGTCTTCTGTAAGCACGCCACAGACCGTATCTCTAGGACCAGGACTAAACCCTATCTCCCAAGAGATCCCAGACCATTTTTTTTGCACTTTCCTCAGAAACGTGTACACAACCACCACCAAGCACCAAGCACCGAGACACACTCACCCAAAGACACACACACAATGCCTCCACGCGCCTTCCCAGGCAGAAAGCTCAGTCGACGTAACGTCCTCCAAATCACCTGTGCGCTGGCCTTCGTGCTGTTCCAGGTGCACTTCTTCAAGGAGTACAAGGACCCTAACCAAGACGGTTCCTCCCAGGTCTTCATTGACACTGGCCACGATGAGATGTCCAGACCGTACAACAGCCTCGTGCAGGCTCACAGTGATGGATTCAAGTCCTCGTCCTACGCAGACAAGTGCTCATCCTACTTTGACCTGCTCTACAGAGACGATGCCATGTGGCGCTCAAGCGACTTCAAAGAGCTGCCATACACGCGATACATCTTCGACTCAGAGAAGAAGTACATTGCTGATCGCATAAACGAGCGCAAGAACGAGTTGGACAAGGACAAAGCAGAGAAGATGTCCGATGAGCAAAAGGACAAGATGGTCAAAGACCTTCAACTCGAGCAGTACTTCAAACTCCAGTACCAGCAGGTTGTCAAAGACACACGTGAAACAGAAGGAAAGCTCGTTGAAGCTGCAACACATCTTAGAGTGTATGGAGCTTGCTACTTGGACCAGTACGGCCAGCACAACATGGAGTTCGGTACACGTGATGACAAGTGTCACGATATCGAGAACAGACTGTTCCAGTGGCTGTCAAGGGTCATGCCAACGTATACCCGCTGGGACGGTAGGGTACTAAAGTCCATGCCTATCATGTCTGAGTATCTTGATGATCAAGAGGAGGACTTCCATGTCAAGCCAGAGATCTCATCGTGCTACATGAAGACGTTCCGTGACTCGCTCAATGGAAAGGGTATCGTGATCTCGGCTGCTGATAAGCATGTGGAGCAGGTCGTGTCGCTGTTTGCTGTTCTCAGAGCAACCGGTAACAAACTTCCAATCCAGATTGTTCATTCTGGTGACTTGTCAGTGGAGTCTCAACAGGTTCTCATAACAGCGGCCAGATTGACCGAAGGTCTCAACTTGAAGCACTCAGACAACATCGAGACAGTACTCAAGCTGCGCAACCTGACCATCCCACACGATGGACTTGTTGAGCCATCAGAGCTCCATCTGCTCTTCCCACCACAGGAGCTCTGGTTTGTCGATGTCTCTAAGGCATTGTCGAAGCACTACCGTGGCAAGTTTGGCTCGTACGCCAACAAGCTGCTCGCATACTTCTTCTCCTCGTTCCAGCACACAGTTCTCATCGACACAGACACAGTCCCAGTCGCCAACATTGACACACACATCCTCAAGTCCAAGTTCTACAAAGAGCACCATGCATACTTCTTCAAGGATCGTGAGCTCTACTTCCAGAACAAGGAGTCAGATGTGCGCTTCTTCACCAAACTCATGCCTTCAAAAATTGACCAGGCATTGTTTGGAATCACACCAGTCACAGAGAAGACACTGGGAAACAGATTCGTTGCCGGTAAGTTCCAACACTTGATGGAGTCCGGACTCGTGGCCATTGACAAGAAGAGACACTTCACAGGCGTTCTCGCCACAGTGCAACTTCAGGTTTGGTCCCCAGCAGCAGCTATTGTCTGGGGTGACAAGGAACTCTTCTGGCTCGGAATGTCCATGGCTGGTGATGAGGACTACTACATGAACCACTGGGCAGCAGGGAGTGCTGGATTCATCACGCCCAAGTCCCAAAGACTTCCAGGTGACGGTGATGATACACGCAGAAACAAGCTGATTGGTAACGAAGTGTGTTCGACGCACCCAGCACATGTTTCAAGTGCTGACAACTCGACACTGTTATGGTACAACTCTGGTTTCAGTTACTGTAAGATGCCAGGTGAGTACAACAGAGACGTCAAACAAGACATGTTCCGCAAGGTGTTTAGCAGTGCCGATGAGTTGAGAAAGATGTACGAAAGTTATCACAAGATCGAGGCTGTCATTGTGCCGAAGCATGGTGAGTTCTTCCGCAGGAACAACCAGGGTGAGAACACAAGAGGATGGCAGAAGGTGGCTGAGTGCAAACACTTCTTGTACTGTGCCTATGACAAGGTTGGTGGTGTTGATGATCCGGTGAGTAATGGTCTCCTAGTGGAGTTCGACGACATGACCAAGCAGACATACAACTTCTATGGCTCGTGTGCTCAGCACGCTGGTGTTCTGTTTGGACTGGAGGAGGATAAGTGATTTATGCAAACTTTGGGAATGGTTAACGAATAAATGGCAATAAATAGACGTCTATTTTCTATGTGTATCAGTCACCACGTCTCCTGGATGTATCTCCCATTCTGCTCAAGCTCCAACACATATTGCTTCGACTGTTCCTCATTCAACCCTCTTGTCTCCTGGAGCACACGCTCAAACGTCAAACGCACCTGGGTGGGCATCTTCCCTGACGATCCACACACGTAGACAGTGGCATCCTTGTGTGTCAGCAATTCAGCAACATACATGGCCTCCATGTACAACGAGTCCTGGACGTATCCGCCATTCTCTCTCGAGAAGGCTTTGAATAACGTCAGCTTTCCCTGTGATTCCAATGACTCCCACTCGTCTCCATACAAAAAGTCCTTGTCATGGAACCTGAACCCACAGAAGAGCACAAGCTCATGTCCGTCTCCCACCCGCTCCTGGATCAAGGAACGCATAGGAGCTATTCCTGTCCCTGGTGCGATCATGATGACTGGACGTGCTGGGATGGTCAAATTGTTGCGATTCACCTTCATCACGATTTCGTCACCTTCAGCCAGTGTCTTGATCCAGGAGGTACACAATCCACGACGAATGCGGCGAATGGCAGTCTTGTACTGGACAACAGCGACACATAGCTCAACGAGTCCGCTCTGAGGCTTGGACGCAATCGAGAACAGGCGTGGCTTGATCACAGGGAACAAGTCAAATACGTACTCAACTGGAATCTTGACACTGAAGAACTCTTGGATGACTTCGAGGATAGAACGACGGGGACGGTTGGCATAGTTGTACAACTCTTCTGGGTCTTTACTCGATGCAAACTCACCAAGTCTCTCCTTCTCACGCTCATCGCTGGCAAAGTGGCGAAGCAGTGCAAAGAATGAACGACGCGGAATGGCCTTGATGTCAAGATGATGCGTCAGTAGTGAACGGAGTGTCAGTGTCTTGACATAGCCACCATCAAGCTTCGGAAGCGCACCTTCAATAGAAACACGACGGTCTGCAAACTCAGTCCACCCTTGCATCTCCAGCAAGGCCTCGACCTCACGAGAGTCATTAGTAGGGTATAAGGACACAGTGTCTCCAGGGAAATATGTGATTGTGTTTGGCGCGTTGACTGTTAGTTGGATGTGACGGACGTCTTGGAAGTGGTCTTGTGCCGTGATGCGTTTGTTGATGGTGACGGTGGATGTCAACAGTTCATCCGTATGCTCTCTCGTCAATGCAATAGTCCTGCTTTTGTCAGCAGTAAGTCTCTTCGGCTTTCTCATGTCAACAACAACTCTGTTCTTGGGCAACACCAGAACGTCTTCGGAAATAGGTTCGACTCCAAGTGGGAGAGGAAACTCTTTGAGCATGTTCTCAAGAAGCAGGCGTTGGAACTCGATGAAGTAACCATCAATACCCTGTGCGCTCTGTTCGTCGCTCTCGGCTCTCTTGGAGAACTCAACAGCACCCAGCTGCACCAGCCTGTTGTGAAGTTTCCTCACAGCCCAGTTGAACTTTGGATAACTCGAGTCTCCCAGTCCAAACGTTGTGAACACAAGATGATTAAGCAGATCATGGGGCAGCTTCTTCTTTAGCATGAACTTCCAGAACTTGCGTGCGTTCTTCGGGAACTCACCTTGTCCAGTCGTAGAGCAAACCACAATCAATATACGGACTGAGACAAGCTCCTTCAAATCAAAGTCATCAAGTGAGCAGCATCGCACACCGAAGTGGTATCGCTCAAGAACACTGGTCAGTGTCTCGGCGTAGTCCTGTGCGTTGCCTGTCTCGGACCCGTATAGCACAGCAACGGACCGGTTATCCTCCATTTAAGATCTCAGTGTGGCGTGTGATGTAAGACGAGGAGATACACTGGTCAATATCGTTCTAACTCCTGGAAATGATCCCTCCTTGAAAGCTGATCGTAATCGCATCTCTGCAAATTCGCATTGGTCGAGACACTTTGCCGACAAGTCCTGCTCCCCACCTCGGAGCTCAGATCCAAATTCCCTCGGAATAATTGATCATGTGACCGATGGTGTCCGGGTGTGTCTGAGCCCATCCAACGCCCGGCGCCCGACCGTCCACCACAAAATTTGCGGGTGATGCACTGTTTGTAAAGGTTTCTCCACAGTGTTTCTAGCCAACAAACTGATCCAGTTTACTCACAGTCTACAATCATGTTCAGAGGCCTCTTGAGAACCCAAACTGCCCCATTGCGCACCGTTTCAAGACCAGCTTTGGCCGCTAGAGCCGTCGTTGCCTCCCCATTGAGATTCTACTCCGAGGAGGCAAAGAAGGACGAGAAGAAGGATGAGTCCACCACAGAGGCCGCTGCAGAGGAGCCAAAGGATGAGATCACACTCTTGAAGGAGAGCCTTGAGGCTGCCAAGCAGGAGACATCTCAGTTCAAGGACCGCTACCTCCGTGCTATTGCTGACTTCCGTAACTTGCAGGACTCCACAAAGCGTGAGATCCAGAAGTCCAAGGAGCTCGCACTCAAGTCCTTTGCTCGTGACTTGCTCGAGGTTGCCGACACATTCGACATCGCTTTGAAGACATTGGTCAAGGAGGAGACTGCCACTGTCGAGAAGAAGACCAGAGAGCTCGATGACTTGGTCGAGGGTGTCCAGCTCACACAGACCATGTTCCTTAACACACTCAAGCGTCACGGTTTGGAACAGATTGAGGCTATTGGTGAGAAGTTTGATCCAAATGTCCACGAGGCTACCTTTGAGGTTCCACAGCCAGACCAGGAGCCTGGTACAGTCTTCTTTGTCCAGCAGCCGGGTTACTACCTCAACAAGCGTGTCTTGCGTCCAGCCAAGGTTGGTATCGTCAAGGGCGAATAAACTCCTAGCATTAACCTCCAAAACGACACACCTAAATTGATGGTGTGCTATCATGACCGTGATGTTCTCAACAGTTGAATGATCCATGTACATAATGATATCTTCAATTAAGTCATTCTGCAGTTGTTAATTCGATATGTTCATGAGTTAGATCTAATTATATACACGTCGGCTACCAGATCAACGCAACTCAACGTTGAATGTTGCTTCAACAGTCGAGCGCACCTCGTCCTGGAAGTTGTTCACCTCCTCGTTGGTAATGTTTCTATCCATCGACTGGTAGTTGATTCTGTAACACTGTGAGTTTCTTCCAGTCTTTGGGTGCGTGAACTCGTCAACAAGAGTGACAGACTCAACAAGATCACCACCAATGTCACGAACAATCTCCATCAGGTCGTTAATGTGAACTTTTTCATCGACAGAGGGAACCCAGAACGCTATGTCACGGACAGAACCGGGATACTTCGAGTATGCCTTGAAGTTGGTGATGGTTCCCTGGGTGAACTGCTTGTGGAATCTCTCATCCAAAGTCCAGAACAATCTGATGTCAGGAATACCGTACAACAACATGGCAATTCTGTCCAGACCAATACCGAAAGCCCATCCAATGGTGTTCTCAATTCCGGAGTTGGTCAGCACCTGTTTCCGGACAACACCGCTTCCACAGCACTCAAGCCACTCTCCCTTCCACCAAACTTCAATCTCCCAAGATGGTGCAGTCCATGGGAAGTACGCTTCGACCCATCTCACCTTGAGTGGCTCGTTCAGGTACTCCTCCTCACTTCCAGCCAGCTTAGCAGCTTTCTTGGCCTCGTTGAACACCTCATTGACCAAAACTTCAATCGTCTTCTTCAAATGCATTCCAACAAGCTCAGTCTCACGATCCGTCATGTACTCCTGCTTTGGATTCGTCTCGGCATCGAAAGGTGGACTTGGGTCATCCACGATGATATCAACACCTGGAATAGCAGCGATATCCTTCTCCAATTGTGCCTCGAGTGCTTCCTGGCTTTCAAAGTCATCACGCCTCCAGATACGTCCTCCCTCCATTTGATGGAATGCTGGGTAGTGCGTTCTGTCAATCTCGTCTCTTCTGTAGACGTCTGCGGAGATGAAGTATCCTGGAGTCTGACACTTGTTGAAACATTCTCTCTCGTGCGCAGATGTGTGTGTTCTGAGAAGAGTGTCCTTGTTGATGTAGTATGTGTCTGTTTTCGATCTTCCTGGGTGGTCCTGTGGGAATCCAAGAGAGTCAAAGTTCTCATAGGTGGTCACAACAGGCTTGAACTCGTTGTAGAAGGTGTATCCAAGACCGGTGAAGCGTCTCTCAATCAGATCTCGGAGGATTCCAATTGGATGACTTGGCTGCAGATGAAGGGATCTGTCAGTGAGTGCAAGGATCGAGGGTGTCACATTTGTCCACTCGTCAGTTGTGTATGTCTTTCCGCAGACTGTGAGAGTCTCGGGGATTGCACGTTCTGGGGGATGGGTGTTAGTAGTCTGATCGGTAACCAACGCAATAAGAGCGCCAGCTTTGTACTTACTGGCATGCACATGACGTACACCAAACCTCAGCGGTTGTACGAGACGTGTTTTAATCATCCTTGAGGCAAAGACCTTTCTGTGAGTAGTAGTAGTAGAGATTCGTCTCGGGCCATTTTTGGAGCATCGGTCGGATCTGGGTTCAGCGTCCTCGGAACTCTTCGCGATCGAGCTTTTTTCCAACGTTGGCGCCGATACAAACAACATCGAGCTCTTGAAGCTTTTCTCTTTCCTCTTCGTCTCATATCCAGCGTTCGACCTGTCCAATGTTCTCTGCCGGTATCAACATGCTCAGGAGCGCAGTGCTCAGACCACAGCTTCCCAGCTCACAGACGCTCTCAGTGGCCAAGCGTTTCCGTCACGAGTACGCTCCACGTTTTAAAGAGGTCAGAAAGGCACAGAAGGGGCGTGTCCCGGTGCGTGTTGGTGGCTCTGTGAAGGGTAACACACTCGTGTTCGGCACATATGGTCTTCGTCTCAAGAGTGAAGGTACCCGTATCAAGGCAATCCAGCTCAAGGAGGCTGACAACATCATTATGAAGTTCATGAGAGCCAACGGCGGTAAGCTCTGGCGTCGTCTTGCCACTGCCATCCCAGTTGCCATCAAGGGTAACGAGACCAGAATGGGTAAGGGTAAAGGTGCCGTGGATCACTGGATGGCCCGTGTGCCTACTGGTAAGGTGTTGTTTGAGTGCAGCGGTGACAACCTTCACGAAAAGGTTGCCAGAGAGGCCATGAGAAGAGCAGCTGATAAGCTTCCTGGCAACTACGAGTTTGTGACTAGAGACTCCCCGGTGAGAGTATCACCAACATCGTTCTTGGAGAAGCAGGAGAAGGTGAACCACTTTGAGGAGATTACAAAGAACCCAACAAAGGAATGGGCCAACAAGCTGCGTGCCCAGGAAGAGCTCTACAAGACATACAGAGGTCGTTAAGAGGTTTGCAGATAACGTTACGAATACAACAATCATGTACATATGAACTATGGACGGTGTAGGTCTTCTCTTCAGGGGCATTGTAAGGAACGACTGGTCGCGCTTGGAGATCTGGGTGGACCGATCACCAGAACCTCATTCTCCTCAGTCTTCATAGCAATAAATCGAACCACTCACAGCACAGCACAATCACTCACAACAATGCTACACCTTCGATCCTCACGAAGATTGTTCAGCTCTGCCAGAAAGCTCCATCATGAGAACCCATTGGTAAGTAACCGCCGTGTTTGTCGACATCCTCGAACCCCGCTAACACCACACAGGGCCTACCAAAAGCCAGCGGCAAGGGCAGAGGACTCCCTGTGAAACAACGAATTCCCAATGTCAGTAAGGTTGTGCTTGTATCCTCAGGAAAAGGCGGAGTGGGTAAGTCTACTGTCAGTGTCAACCTCGCAATGGCAATGCACCAACTCGGCAAGCGTGTGGGGATCCTTGACGCCGATGTCTTTGGGCCTTCTCTGCCAACACTCATGAACCTCTCGGGCGAGCCACGTCTTTCTACAGATGGCAAACTTCTCCCCTTGACGAACTACGGCGTGCAAACAATGTCAATGGGCTATATGATAAAGCCTGAAAACCCTGTGGTCTGGAGAGGCTTGATGGTCATGAAGGCGATGCAGCAACTCTTGTTTGACGTCAAGTGGAATAACCTCGACGTGCTGGTGATTGACATGCCCCCAGGAACTGGAGACACGCAGCTCAGCATCGGACAGCAAGTCAAGGTTGATGGTGCTGTCATCATTTCTACTCCGCAGGATGTTGCACTCATTGATGCCGTCAAAGGCATCGCCATGTTTGAAAAGATGAAGATCCCTATCATTGGATTGGTGCAAAACATGAGTTTCTACGTCTGCTCTAACTGTAACCACGAGGCTCATATATTTGGTGGTACAGACGGTGCAAAGAGGGTTGCTCAAGAAAGGGGGCTGACAACACTGGGATCAATACCTCTCAGTGAAGAGATCTGCTCACATAGCGACAGTGGAAGGCCGATTGTTCTCGATCAAGACAAAGAGATCGTTACCAGGCATTACACTGAAATTGCACGGAAGGTGCTCGAAGCTATTGGTCTACCAGTCTGATCCACCATACAAAATTCTTGCACCACAAAGACGGACTTCGCTTCCCGACCGAGCAGAGGCCCACTGCCAAACTTCCTTTTGTGCTCGGTTATCCCACACACTACTTGCTTGACTCACCTCGGGCGCCCGTACCTGTGCTTTTGTGGCATTATATGGACCACCTCGTGTTTGGCGATGGGTCCTTCTGGCCACATCCTTGATCCCCCGAAGAGCTTCGTACCACATACCACTATTCGCTCCCATTTTGCCAACCAAGAGGTGTTCTGAGTCTCATGTTGTACAAGGTGCACTCGATACCCTTTGTGTTGCTCCTGCTTAGCAGTGCTTGCTTGACGCTCGCCTCTGAAGTTGACACGGAGGCTGGAGACATTGTCTCGTTCCAATCTTTGAACAACGAGCCGGAGGCTGCTGCGAATGAGATAACGGGCGACTTTTCCAGGGAGAGAGGCACTGACGTTGATGTTCACAGTGATCACCACGATGAGTTCTTGAAGGCTGTGTCGAAAAACCCACATGACAGTGGAGTTGAAGTTGACTCCGTATTGGTTCCAGATCTGGTCACCACTCCATTCACTCAGGATTCTCTACCAGCAGATGTTGGGCCAAGTATTCCACAGCAAGACCCAAACACATCCATAGAGGAGATTCCCCAGGTCGTGCAACAACCAATTGCTCCGGTGGCTCGAACCGTGACGTCTACTCGAACCTCTACCCACACACTTCCAATCACTGCTACAGAACCTCCTGTCACTACGGTTGTCGTCCACACGGTACATACATTGACAGTTACTGCTACTCCCTCCGCAGTTCCACCAGCAGCGACCACTGAAACTGTGCATGCCCTTCCAAGATCGCCAGAACCACGGAGTGAACCAGAGCCAGTGCTGAATGTACCGGTTACAGAGCCGGCACCTCTTGATCCCCTGAATAATGCACCAAATGATCCTGTCGTCCGATTGCCGTCTGCTCAACAGGTCACCCAACCAAGTTCTGTTGGTGTACCGGTGCAGGCTCCTTCTCTGCAGTCTTCCGCCGTCGAGCCTGTTCCAGATCGTGGTGCTCAACAACAGTCAGCATCCACTCTTCCAGCTGAGCCAGATCTTCCTGTACCTGACAATGGCCCCATTGAGGTAGCGGGACGCTTAAGGGATGCTATATCATTGACGGATGTTCAGAAGATGTTCCAAGATACGCTCCAGAAGTTCAGAGATGAGTTTATCAACAAGAACCCAGTGCAGTCGACTTCTTCTCCCACATTTACTGATCCTACCAGAACTTGGGAATCATTGTCACCCACCGCACTTCCAACACAACTTCCTCTTCCAATAGCTGTTGAACGGCCGAGTCCTCAAAATCCTGTACCAGTGACTGCACCAGCTCCCCCACCAGTACCAGCACCAGCGGAACCATTTGCAGATTCGACACCAGAGATATCAATGCCCAGAAGAAAATCAGGGCCGATGGATTTTGGTACGGTTGAGGGAAGCCCATCCGATGTTGACAAGTTGATTGCTGAAGTGCTCCCAGATCTTGATTCCGAAACACAAAGCACAGTGCGCAAGGTGTTGGGCTCCATCTTGAAAATTGATGAAGCTGACAAGACATCTGCTGGTGGGAATGAAGTGCCTGAGGTTGCAAATGTCAAATCTTCTACACCACTGCCTGGTACTGGATTTGCAGCCCAAGCTGGTACCCCAGCCGTTGATGCCGCATCGATTCCCACGCTTGACAATGACCGTCTCGTGACGAAGAACAAGGATGTACAGGCCAGTGGTCTCAGAGATAAAGACCAAGAACAGGTGGAGAAGTATTTCTCGCTCTTGAACCTTGGAAGATTGAAAGGACTTCCTGAAGACTCTGTGCACGACATTCTTGACTTCCTTCGTGCCAAAGACAAACATCAGTTCATCGATGATTTCAGACACAGACCTTTCCGCAAGAAAATTGGGTTGGATGTTACTAACATTGCCACTGACGTGCCTGAGAGTGGCATTGATAGCGATGCTTTTACATCCAAAGCGTCATTGGAGTTTGCCCAATCTGACACACCCCACACCGAGAGCGATACATTGGAGATCACGGACTTTGATGAACTTGAGTCACAGGTTGATCTGTACCTTGCAGAGAACCCTGTTGAGCTTGAGAAGGAGGATGATCCTGAACCAACCGTCGATGACGAAGAAACGGAGGATGAAGAAGCAGATACTGAAGGTCTGTCAGAGGATGAAGAGCTGAACTCGGGTGAAGGTGAACGTGATTATTCCGATGAGAGTAACGAAGATAGTGGAGTGGAAGATACCGATGATACTGTGACGGCAAATGGCGTGTTGCGAGACGGGTTGAAGAGGCTCACCAAGGTATCTACACCAAAGGGAAAACAGGACACAACCAATGATACCACTCCAAGGAAGACACAATCAGAGGACAGTTCCACCAGCACATCACGCAAGAAGACGGCACTGCCATTGGATGCTGATGATCCTCAATCAGATGACTCCAAGTCCTCCAAGAATGGAAAGCTTTCTTCTAAGTTTGGAAAGAAGCTGAAGTTGACGAAGATCTCGAAGACGGGCGAGACAGAGGACATCGACTACTACGAGCCTGAACTGGAATTATTTCCCAAGAAGGCTCCAAATCTGAAGACGAAACAAGGCTCCCCTGATGTCATCTCTTCCAAGAACCACAACATCGAGATCTCTAATGGGAAGAAGACAAAATCCAAAACAAAGGATACTGATTCTTTGAATGATGAGTTATTGCTTCATACATCCAGCACAGATAATCAGACTGCTCACTCAAACTCTTCAGACTCCAAATCTTCGGTATCCAAGAAAAAGCAGGCATCCAACCATGATCTGTTCCTCGAGGTGGTCAAGGACAAGGGCGAGGACGCTGATGATACATCTGAGAGCCTGGAAGGCTTCCTTGACAGAGTGAAGAAGAATCCCTCCAGCTTGTTCAAGAACTTGAAGAGCCACAAGAGTGATGCCGATGAAGATGATGCAGGGACAGAAGGAAGTCTGCGCCCGAAGCATCGCAAGTCGAATGGGGATGACTTTTTCGGTTTCGACTCCGGTGCCAATGGTCTTGCTGGACTCAGTAACAGCGCTTCCTATATGATTGTTTTTACCGCACTATTCATTCTTGTGGTGTGAAGTGAGCTATGATGGCTACTGTGTGCAATAGAGGTGAAGAGTATGTCAAAGTGTCTTTTTGTAGTCGTCGATGAGGACAATGGTTCTGGAAGATCTGCCATATTGACACGGGCAAGACGCGTCTACGCGTAGACCTTCAGACGCGAAAGATTTCGGGTTGACGCCAGCATCTTCAATACAAGAGCACCAACAAACCCGTTCAACTCTCTGAAACAAATTAAGATGTCTTTGTGGGTTGACAAATGCCGTCCTCATAAGCTGTCCGAACTGGACTTCCACACTGATGTCTCCAAGCGCCTGAAAGCACTTGCATCTTCAGGTGACCTTCCTCACTTGCTCATCTATGGACCTTCGGGAGCTGGAAAGAAGACGCGTGTTTTGGCCTTGTTGCACCAGTTGTTTGGTGCAGGTGTCGAAAAAATGAAGATCGATGTGCGTACCTTCGCTGTTGGGTCCCGTAAGGTGGAGTTCAACGTTGTTTCCTCGCCGTACCACCTCGAGATCACGCCTTCCGATTTGGGAAACTCTGACCGTGTTGTGATCCAGGATCTCTTGAAGGAGGTTGCACAGACTGAACAGGTTGATTTCTCAGGGAGACATCGCTTCAAGGTTGTCATCATCAACGAGGCTGACTCGCTGACAAGAGATGCACAGGCTGCATTGCGTCGTACTATGGAGAAATACTCGAAGAACATCAGACTCATCCTTATCTCCAACACAACGAGTAACATTATTGCTCCAATCAAGTCCAGAACGCTTCTGATACGAGTCTCTTCTCCTACCATCGCAGAGATTGCTTCTGTGCTTGAAAAGGTTGGCCAGAGACAGAATGCCCCACTCAGTGCAGACGCCAAGGACAGAACAGAAACACTCACCAACATCGCCGTTGCATCCAAACGTAACCTACGTCGTGCACTCCTCCTCCTCGAAGCACTCTCAATGCAAAACGAAACAATTACTACATCCACATCGATGATTTCCCTTGACTGGGAGGGCGTGATCAAGAGACTTGCCAAGGATATCCAGAAGGAGCGTTCTGTTGGTCAGATTTCGAAGTCCAGAACTGTGCTCTACGAGCTTCTTTCGCACTGTATCCCACCAAGAACTGTGTTGAAGAACCTTGCCTTTGAGCTGATGTTGATTGTGGACCCCGTGACACAGGCCGAGGTCGCAGAGTTGGCTGCCATCTTTGACGAGCGACTCAGTTTGGGTAACAAGTCGATCTTCCATCTCGAGGGCTTTGTCGCAAAGTCGATGGTTGCCATTGAGAAAGTTCACGGGTGAGTTTATAGTTAGAAGAGACACGTTGTTGGACCCTTTTGTTGGCACTGTGTAGCAGGCTAAGTAGTGGGATCGGAATATTTCAGATTTTCCGACGGCCATCTCTTCACCAAACAAACAAGACGAGAAAGAGTGCACAAGAAGCTTCCCGTCAAGCTCAAGGCACCATTCTCTGGATATGTTCACACGATCACGGCTTCAAACGCTCACAGGAGTTCGCTTCTCATCCACGGGCACGCTTCCTACAATCTATGCTCTTTCCACTCACCTCACGCGCTCAGCCATCGGAGTCATCAGAATCTCAGGAACGCAGTCAACGGCCGTTCTCCAACAGTTGACGCGCCGCAAACCTCTTCCACAGGCTCGAATTGCAGCAGTACGAAGACTGTTCCACCCACATGACTCAAACTTACTCGATGAGGCTCTGGTAATACGCTTTCCAGAACCAAAAACATACACAGGCGAAGATCTGGTGGAGCTACATGTCCATGGCGGTGTCGCTGTGATCAAGTCAGTCCTGTCCGCTATTGAATCCTTACACACGCCAGAGAAACCCATCAGATATGCCGAGGCCGGTGAGTTTTCACGAAGAGCCTTCCAGAATGGTCGCTTTGACTTGACAGAGATTGAAGGAATCAGAGAGCTCATTGACGCCGAGACGGAGACGGCAAGAGTCGCTGCAGTCAATAGTGCAACAGGAAAGAACAAGATCCTGTTCAAAGACTGGAGAGAGAGACTGGTTCATAATGCTGGTCTTTTGACTGCGATCATCGACTTTGCGGAGGACACCGAGATTGAAGACATTGAGAAGATCTACGGGACGGTTTCAGCAAGTGTTGAACAACTTCAGATTGAGATGGATGCCTTCTTGGAGACAGGGAGAAGATCAGAGCTTTTGCTCAAGGGTATCAAAGTTATTCTTCTGGGTCCTCCGAATGCAGGAAAGTCATCGATCTTGAACAAACTCGCAAGCACAGAGGCCGCCATCGTCAGTGACATCGCCGGAACCACGCGAGACGTCATCAACGTTCCTCTGGACATCAAGGGATACAAGGTTGTTGTTGGTGATACCGCTGGAATCAGAGACATCAAGAAGGCTGGCGACATTGAGGCTGAGGGGATCAAGAGAGCTAAGATGTATGCTGAACAGGGTGATCTGGTCCTTGTTGTCCTGCCAGTTGATGACCTCGTCATCGACGATGAGCTGAGATCCCATGTGAAGGAGCTACAGAAGGTCAAGGACGTCATTGTTGTATTGAACAAATGTGACTTATTGACTATAGATGCTACCGAGGTCATTCATGAGCTTTCAGAAGATTTGAATGTTTCACCTAATTCTTTTGTCGCTGTGTCCTGCCTTGAAGATGTCGGCATGGAAAGTCTTAGTGAGGTCCTGGTTGGTGAGTTCAAGCGGCTATCCATCACAGACTCAACAGACCCAATCATCCTCACTACAAGAGTCCGTGACATTGTGATGTACGATGTTCTTCAAGGATTTGAGGAGTTCAGACAATTCAAGGACATGGATGACGTCGTTCTGGCTACTGAAGGTATTCAAAGATCTATTGAAGGGATCGGCAAGATTACTGGTGAGACTGTTGGCGTCGAAGAAGTCCTAGGTGTTGTCTTTTCTAGTTTCTGCGTTGGTAAATAGAATCATGGGTCATGTAAATATATCATCACGTATATAAAGCTCATCAGTCATTAGTATAGCACTTTTGGTTCTTAATGCTGTATGGGATCAATGAAACACTCTGCTAGTGATGTATGTCACAACAACCATCAAAGCAATTCCAACAAGGACTTTGTCCACAAGCTTCTCAGCTGCAAGGTTCTCGTACATCGCATACTGATCCGTGCTGTTGATGACCGGAATCAGTTCAGACACCGGGTCTGGGGTACTCAATGTAGCCAGTTCACCAATAGGCTCAGCGTCCATCAAGTCATCAGATGGTTCGTCAAGGATGAATCTCAGAGAATCCTCACCCTCATCATTCATTTCAGCAACCTGGCCTTCCGACTCCACAGAGATAGTATCTGTCATTAACGGCAACTGATCTTCAAAGAGACGCTTCTCAAGCTCTTCGGGCCAAACGAAATCAAAATTGAAAGAATCATCGCCTCTGAGATACTCGTTCATCTCATCTTCAGTGAAAACAGAACCAAAAATCTCCTCAAACTCCACAGGGATATGAATGAAGTCACTTTCACCATACTCAATATCCGGTGATCCGTCGTAATCCCAAATACTGGAATAATCGGCTGCCTTGACGTTCTCGGTGTCTGTCTCGGTCGTAGTGTCAGTGGCATCATCCAAACCATACTGGAATTCGCCATCACCGTTGTCCTTGTCATAATTGACCCAGATCTTCTTGTAGTATTTCATTCTGACCTGCTGTTTGATCACTGATACCTGACCTCCCAACATTTGTAACTTTTCAAGCAACAACAACTTGAAGTAGTAAACAATCTCCGTTGGGACCTTCTTCAACAACTTCAACAACTTGACAGTCTTCACAAGGATCTCCAAGATGATGATTTCGATCTCCCAGATGATATCGGAAAGGATTCGGAGAAGCAACTTGATCACTACCTTGATCTGCCAAAGAATTTCGAATGGAACTTCGGTGATGAGCTCTCTGATGATTTTTTTGATCAACTGGATAATCAACTTGAGTAATCTCTTGATCTTTTCAATGAGCACCATGATCTCAAGACAAATCACAACACGGATCTTCTTGATATAGACCTTCAACTTGATAAGCTTCAAGATGATCACAACTTTCTTCTTGATCTTCTTGATGATGCGTCTGATCTTCTTCAAGATTTTCTTGATCAACGTGATGATGCCCATCTTCTCCAACACCTCCATCTCTTTAGGGTCTTTGCCAAACATATCAACGAGCATCTTGTACTCCTCAGTTGGATCCCAGTATTCCACACTTGTGTCAAGTTCACCATTCTCATCGTAGACTCGCAAATCCTCAAACTCTTCACTCGATGCATCATCCATCTGGTCAATGAGAGAATCAAGATCCTCGCCATCACTTTCATCGTCGTCACTATCACCCTCTGATGATGTGTCTGGCTGAATGGTCCCCAAAGTAAGATGCTGGAACTCACTGTCGTCCTCACCAGTCAAGTAAGCAACAATCTTGTCAACAACACTGTCTTCCAGCGCTTCGTCTTCGATATCACTGGCAGTTACAGGTATGTCAACACTTGAACGGGAGCGGTAGCCTCTGGACATCTTCTCATAAAGGTCTGGGTCATTAACCAACTTCTCTCCCAACTCAATGAAGTCATCGGCAGTCATACTGGCCAACACACGAGCGAATGACAACAAGGTGTTGTAGACGCGTTCCAAGGAGTCGTGAAGTCTCTGAAGCTCAGTGTTGATCTGTTCTGCAGACATCAGGTCAAAGGCAGCGTACTCGTCTGGATCTACCTCTGCCATCAACAATTCTGGCTCAAAGTAGTTGAAAACATCATCCATGTCCAAGTTCAACATGGAGAGCTCCTTGTCATCCCCAATGAAGGTATCGACATCATCCGCCCACACAAAGGGAAGGAATAAACTCCAAACAACCAACAGCCTGAATATGTGCATAGCCGCCGTGTGGTAAAGATCTTGTGTAAGAGATCGAGTTGTGTGTGAGTGATGGTGATGCAGCAGGAATCATTCACCATTTTATAGCTCAGGATTAGCCGCCCACCAAACCCGAAAAGTAAACAAACCATGGGATAGCGAGTGAAACACAATACCGATATAATCTTTCACTATGAGTGCGTCACTTCAAGACAACTTGGGTGTACTGGTCAAGTTCCTCTGTCAACTGCTCAATGAAGTCAAGACGGGACTCCATAACAGTGAGCATCTCGTCATACTCCCTGAGTTCGGTGTCTGTTCATGCGTTAGTGCGAGACTAAACGGGGTTGCCGAGCACGGATACTCACTCAATGCTTCAATATGGTCTGCTTTTCTTCCCAATGTCTTAACATCTTCCTCCTTTTTGATGTACTTGAGTGTTGTAGCAGTGTTTAGTTGTCTCAACGACTCCATCTGCTTGATCGTTTGCTCCGTGTCGTCTTCGAAAGTATTGCGCACTGACTCGAAACACTCTCTGATGATCTCTTGTATCTGCGACATTGCAAAACTGACGACAACACCTTCGATTTGTAGTGAGAAGATACCTCCAAAGAGCTAAGAAACATGATCCCATGCTCTCCGCTCTCCCTCGGCCGCGGCGGACCATCAGGCAAAGCTGGTGTACGGATGTTTTGGCTCCACGGCGATAAAAGAGAAGCGGAGACCCTCCTGTCTCCTAATCTGACAGCCTGTTTCAATGGTGTCGTGCACAGTCGAGCCTGATAACTAATCAAGACAACTCACTATGGACTACCTGAAGAAGGCCATATGGGGACCTGACCCTAAGGAACAAGTATGTCTTGTTGTACCCGCCCTCATTCCCTCAAGATCAGTTGTACTAACCTCTCAATCTCAGCATAGAAAGTGCAAAGCCCTTATCCGCAAGAACACACGTCAATTGGAGAAAGGTGTGAGAGAAATCGATGCACTCAAGAAGAAGACAGAGACTCTAATCAAACAGAGTGCAAAGAAGAACGACATCAAAAGTGTCAAGGTTTATGCACGCGAGCTGTACAACATCAAAAAGCAAGGCACAAGGCTATACAAGTCCAAAGCACAATTGGAGTCAGTGGGGATGCAGATAGATGAGAGCTTTGGTATGCTCAAACTTCAGCAGAACATGCAGAAGTCGTCGTCGATCATGCGTGAAGTCAACAGTCTAGTGAAGCTTCCAGCTCTGACAGGGACCATGCGTGAGCTTGAACAGGAGTTGGTGAAGAGTGGCGTTATTAATGAGATGGTTGGAGACACGATCGATATGATGGATGAAATGGATGAGGAAGAGGATGAGGAGATTGAAGAAGAAGTGAGCAAGATTGTTTCGGAATTCACAACGGAGAAGCTTGGAAAGGTGAGCGCGTTGCCACACAGCAAGTTGGAGGTTACTCCAGAACCAGAACCAGTTGTGGAGGACGACGATCAGGTCTTGAACGACATGAGAGAACGACTCAAGGCCTTGCAGAGTTGATACAGTATTAGACTCATGGAATGTATACTAGTGGTTTGGATAGTTGCAATAAGAAATGACGTAAATGAAAGTATGTAACCGAAGTCTTGCAAGGCCATTGGTGAACATGTAGAGAACGAAAGATCATCCATGCAACAGAAGCATAGAGGTGAAGTGAAGGATTCATTACTATTCGTCAAGCTCTGGTTCATTCGAGGATTGGACACCTGAGGATGAGCCAACATCATCAGAAGACGTTGCTGGCAAATATCCATTCCGTCTCATCAAGGAGTTGTTGAGGATGGCGTGTTTGGCCAACTGTTTCTCCTGCTTCTGCTTGACCCAGATGTCAGCCTTGCTCAATGTTTCATCAAACACTGACATCACTGAACGCACCATGTCCAGTGACTCATTGGCAAGAACAAGAACTTTGGCGTTTGTGTTTGGTCCAAGCATGGAGTTGACAGATGTGTGTGATGACCACTTTGTGGGCAGCCGTAGAAGTTCCTCTCTGACATCTGATCTTGCTGGTTCGGGAAGGGATGAACCAGCGTACTTTGAGATAAATGTGACGACTTTCTTGATCGTGCCGACAATCTCTTGCTTGATCTCATCACTTCCATCATCTGCTTCCTCAGCAGCATCATGGAACACCTCTTCCGCATCTTCATCAGCAGCCTCACCATCTTTCGCATTGGCCTTGAGAAGTAATGCCTGTTCCTTCGTGATCAAATCCTGCAAATGGGTCACCTTTGATGACAGCTGTTTGTTGGCAAGAATGAGGAGTTGAAGGCCCGTTTGGAGTCTCTTCTTCGATTCGATGGACATTGTGATGCTCAAGTCGTTCCAGTTCTTGTTACCCATGCTGAGTGCTTCTGCGATGGATGGTAGCTTCTGTTTCTTTGAAGACTTGAGTGAGAACGACGGCAGTGAGGTGGCTGAGGAAATATCAACTTTGGCGTCGTCTGGAAACATGGCATTAGCCTTACTCAGTCTTCTCTTGCGCTTCCATTCCAGACTCGTCTGTTCAATGATGTTGACAAGCGGAAGTGTCGCACTCTCCACCATTTCCACACCGTACTTGATTGTTGGTTTGTTCTCTTTGTATACCTGGACTGCGGTGCTGATGATGGGGTTGTTTCTCATCTTGCGATAGAGACGAGCACGCTTAGAGGACGACCGCGTGGAGCCTGAGCCGATGGAGTCGGTGTCGTTGATGGTGTCCAATGACTGGCGTGTACTGTCCTGGTCTGCTGTGGATTCTTCGTCTTCTGTAAGTGCCTCTTTAGCACTCCCTTGTTGCTGCTGTGTTGAATCGTGTGGTGGAGATGACGATCTGGCATCAAACAGTTCTTCTTGCTCCAGAACAGGAGTTGAGCAACCGCTGTTCTTCAGTTGACCAAGTGCCTCAATAGCCATAATGTCTTCCTCGATTTCTTGGTGTGGACGGGGTGTGGTGTATGCTGGTGTGCCATGTGAGAAGGGAGACAGCAGGGGCGGGGGAGTAACATGTGACAGTTCTTCTCTCGCGCGTTCAGATGCCATGTTGTATCTGATATCGTGGGAGCTTCCGAGGTCTGGCGACGGATGCTTCTGGTGAACTTGCATGCTAGTGTATGAGTTGGTCTGCGTGGAGTGAGATCGTGATTGTGGGTGCGTTGGGAAGTGAAGTTGAAGTGGGGATGGGTTGGAGTATGAAGCAGAGCGTGCCGTGCGATCAAGACTGACACCCCCTGTGAATGTAGTAGGTGCTCCTTGGGGGTAAGGGCCACGGGGATAAAGCAGGTCTGTGGCTGTACAGAAGAGGCAGACAATGGGATGTCTGTGTCTCACTTGCCGGCTCTTGCAAGTGTAAGTCAGCGTGTAGAATCGTCGTTCTCTTGCTGATACATGATTGTCAATTTTCGCTTGGCTCTTCACATGCTAAAGTCCCATCGTCTGTTGGTAATGGCGCTCTTTGGCGCTGTTTGGCGGGGAATGGCGCAACTTCTGAAATTCCGCGGAATTTCGACGCATTTGGGCGAGTTTGCGCAGATTGGCGAAAACTGGATAGTTCGCGGATTCAAGCCGGGAACTCCTGCAACTTCAGCTTCACAAGAACACACGGACCACAGCCTTTTTGACCGGCATTCTCAAGGCTCAACGGTTGTTCAATGTTCATACGGCCGCAATTGAATCGGTGCGTGGCCCTCCAATGGAAGAGAGCTGTCAAATACTCCACAATCTCCACTCAGAGCACTGTATCGAGCCATCCAACCACGATCAGTCCAATCCACACACCTCCACAGACTCCACAACCATCACAGGCAATACCACTACAAACTGATACAGTGGAGGACTATGAAGACCCTCTGATCCACCTTCATCGAGCTCGCTCTCTATTTGCAGATGAGCACGGCCTTTTCAACAAGATTGAGGTTGTCACCCGAGAGCTCAAGAACCCAGACGCACCAGTCCGCATCGGACTCATTGGATCCAAGCCATCTCTCTTGAACACAATACTTGCCGATCCATTCTCATCAGATCAAGCATGGCATACCCAGTTCATGCAAAGATCCCAGGAGAATAACAACATTGTCAAGTTTTCGAGCGCATTTGAGACGTCGAACAACGAGTTCAATGTTCCATCACCGTTCCTGAATCCAAGAACCAACAACAGCACGGCGTATGAGTTCGTTGAGATAAACAAGGATTTCGACGGAGTGGATGATTGTCACTTGTATGTCTCCTTCGATAGTGAAGTCCCACTCACCATCTCCAAGTGGCCAGTCTACGATGCTACCGACGTCTCGACAGAGAACGTTCATGACGTTGTCCTCAGCAAGAATGAAATCTCATCCCAAGTGGCATTCCAAGCGGTGAAACTTTTGACTGAATCACCACAGAATGCAACGATCTACACCGATCTCTACACAAAGTCCAACATGACACAATTCATCGCCTTCCTCTCGAAGATATCCGACCCGGACGTTGTCATCCAGAAGCTCTACAACAGCATCCTGAAGAACCTCTCAGAGCAGAACCACACACATTCATTGACACTTGAGGAGTTGAACCTCCGTGACAAGCGCATCAGAAAATACATCACGAACTGGGACCAGGCCTCTCACCGTGAGTTCCAGACCAAGTTCAAGCCATACGTGACTGAGTTTGAACAGAGGGAGCTGCCATGGTGGAGATTGTACTACCGCGTTGATGACGTTCAGGCGATTTTTGCACAGATGCTTCACCAGGGTTTACTGAATGACTCTTTCAAGAACTACAGTTATGTCAAGGGCCAGATTGATTCATTCACGAGCTTCCAGACTTCGGAGGTTGGTGATTTCGAGGAGAAGTTGAAGGACTTGGAACATAATGAGTTGACGACGCTGAAGAGGGTTGTGATTCAAAATGATCTAGTGGATTTGCAGAACAAGGCTGTGAAGTTGCTCATGACGAACTTTGTTGGTGTCCAGCTGCCTTTGTTGCTGGTGTCTATCCCTGGGTACATCATCTATGACTTTTCATTCTATTCGATGGCCGGGCTGGCATCTGTCGGATTTGTCGTTGGATTCAACAATATCTCGAAGAAGTGGCTGAAGCTGGTGAGTGAATTCAAACAGGAGTTGTTTGAGAAGGTGAGACTCGGGTTGTTGGAAGTGAACCAGAGTCTTTACTCTGACTGGAGTGTCAAGTATGAAGAGGAGAAGGAGCAGATCACAAAGAGACAAAGACTTATCGAGGCGCTCAAGCGTGATCTCGGGTTCTAAGACGTACATATATATTCATAGACACACATATGCTTGTGTATTCATTTCTCATAGTCTGTAGACGTAGTTGTCGTTGACGGTTTTGTATCTGACCCAGGGGAATGCAGTGTAGTTGAGGATATCTTCGGTGATCTTGAGGTACTCAATCTTCAACGAACTCAACGTGATGTCTGGCAGCTCAAACTCAACGCGAATGTCTTTGTGCTGTGTCACATGAATGTCATCATCGTCTTCAACAGTCTGTTTGATTTTGTCAAACTGTGGCTTGGTGATCTTTGGTGGTGGATCCATCCCCAATTCTGGCTTGGTCTCGGTGTGTTGTTCGTCTCTCTTGAGATTGAACTGACTCATCATTGTACAGGTTCTGTCGCCTGAGAGTGTGTCCAGAGTCCATAGAATCACATTCTCATCAAACTTGTAGCTCACTTTTCCAACTCTTGCCTTGAACTTGGGTGTCACTTTGAAATCCACGTCGTATAAGTCGAGATTGATGGGCATCTTGATGATCAGACCTTGGAGGTGTGCCCTCATCTTGAAGTTGGTGTGTATTGTGATCTTCGTGCGAAGGAATGTTTGATCAACAATGTTGTATTCGTGTTCTGTGATCTCGAGTAGTGGTGGAGAATGAATGGAGAGGGAGTAGTTGCACAGTTGGAACTTACCATCTGGGGGAATGAAGGAGATCATTCTATCACTGGAAAACTTGGGCAATTCAACACACTGGTGAAACTGGAGTTTGCTGAAGAACTTGTTGTTGTTCTCGTTGAGAAGTTTGTTGATTCCCAGTCGCAGTGTAGGCATCCCTGAGAGGTATGACTGGACGTCAATTGAGCCATATATCTCATGCCGTACTGTCTTGTTGTTCGGGTTGACAGTGAGGCAGATCCTCTCAATAACGTCAACGAAGAACTCGTTTTTCTTGTAGAAGATTCCTGTCGGTCTCCAAGAGACTGCGTTTGTTGTGGTTTTCAATATCGAGGAGTTGATCTCTTGTGATGCGAGGTCCTCTGTGTCTTTGGCCTCCTCGCTCTCGTTGAGGTCAAGTTTGATAACGTCATTCAAGATCTGGGTGTCAGTGAGCTGAGGGATGCCGTAATCCATGATCTCATCGAACAATTCATAAAGCAGGTTGAAATTGTCAATGATCAAGTCCTGGTGGAGCTTCTGTGTCTTGAAGTAGCTGGTGAGGATGTCGTTGAACTTGTAGAGGAAGGTGACGCTGGTCATGACGTTGGCGTGCTCGTAGTAAGCAATTGCGAGGATGATGATGTCATTGTTCTTGATGTATATGTAGTGTATGCCGTCTTGACTGAGTATGGGTACTCCTGTGGTGTCCTGGCTGATCAGCGTCTTGAATGCCCGTATCATCTCGCTGAAGGGCAGGAGGTCCATCGTGTACGTTCGTGTGATGAGACAGTCTGCGTCCGCGTTGAGAATGGCAAGAGCGTCGACCATTCTGGCAGGGAAAGTGATCGGTGACAGACAATTTGGGTGAGCCAGAGACAGTGGTTTAGACGGCCCAGAACGAAAGAGCACTCCTCTCAGCCAAACTCACTGGTGCTCCAGTACACACCGGGTTTTTGTTTACCTTTCGCGCCGGCCTCGAAGACGTTCTACTCAAGCGGAGATCTACAAGTTAGCAGTAAGTTCGTTATCAGAGTCGATCTTGGTAGTACTATCAATAACACTGCAAACACTGCCACTTTGATGCTTATTTACCGCCAAATACTCCCTCCTTCACCTCCAAAAGCCGCTCGCTCACACCTTCCATGTCTCCGAACCACGACACCCGGACACCATCAGCCCTCCACACCCACCTCCGCCATTTTTTTTCAGGTGATTCATCTCGACTCACAAGACCCCACGCCCGCTTCAATAGGAATCTTGTCCACACCGCTTAACAATGTTGATGCTCAAGACTCCAGTCGTGCGCTCCGGTGCCGTGTTGGGACAGCTCAGACACAGCTCGTCCTCCACAGCTGCCCTCGCCTACAAGCTCTCCAAGAACACCAAGAGACCACCTCTTCCAACTCTCGAGACACCAAAGTGGACTGCCCAGGGTGCCGTCGCTTCCATCTTGTACGAAGCTCCATCTGAGGTCAAGACTCCAGTCAAGCAGCACGTGCTCAACTGTCTTGTCCAGAACGAGCCAGGTGTCCTCTCCCTTGTCTCTGGTACCCTCGCTGCCCGTGGTTTCAACATTGACTCATTGGTCGTCTCCAACACTGAGGTTAAGGACCTCTCCAGAATGACCATCGTCCTCAGAGAGAAGGATGCTATCATCGAGCAGGCCAGAAGACAGATTGAAGGTTTGGTTCCAGTGTATGCCGTGCTCGACTACACCAACGCCGTGATCATCAAGAGAGAGCTCCTCCTTGCCAGAATCTCCCTCTTGGGTCCAGAGTACTTTGAGGATCTCCTCAAGCATCACGGTGACCTCAGTGCCGCTGAGGACTCCCACGCTGCCGACTCCAAGCACCACCCAAAGAACATGTCCGTGTCTGAGATCATCAGACTCAAGCACGAGTACCTCAGTGCTGTCCAGCAGATTGTTCAGCAGTTCGGTGGTAAGGTCCTCGACATCTCTGAGAGATCATGCATCGTTGAGCTCAGTGCTAAGCCATCCAGAATCTCCTCTTTCCTCACTTTGATGCGTCCATTCGGTATCCTTGAGGCTGCCAGATCTGGTGTCATGGCTCTTCCAAGAACTCCACTTTCAAACGGTGATGAGGATGATGTCATTGCCCAGGACGAGATCATCGATGTCTCTTCCTTGCCACCAGGTTAATCATCTCTCAGACCACATATTCACCAATTACCACCCATTCAATTCTTCCAGAAGGGAGATTGCATCTTCCATACATCACCTCAAAACGATCTCCCCGACTCCAGCAAATATAGACTCATGTGTATGTAAATATAATCAAAGCCATGTTTTGCTTCTACAATCAGTACGCGTTAGCATATCGTGATATATCATTTCAAGCAGATGGGTTTCGCAGTGCCATAAGCTCCAACGTCTCCAGCCACAAGGAGCCAATCTTCACACCAGCGTCATTATCCACATGGATCCCATCAATCTCAAAGTCACCCACCAATGTCTCCACGACACAATCAAAGTCTGATTTAACCTGCACCACGGTCCCACCACCAATCAACACCTCATTCATAACACCGGCAAACACACCACTATCAGTGATGACGACTTCCTGTTGATCCAACAAAACAGACACGTGCAAGTATGTAGCCTCATCACCATCTTTCACAACCTCATTCTTACACTCGTGCCATTCTTCAATCTCAACTTGTCCAAACATGACACCGTGGTGGTACAGCTTTGGCGTGCCTCTCACTTGTTTAACGATCAATCCTGATTCAAGCCCAGCGATTGGGATCTCCAAGAAGATGTTCACCTCCGCACTGACAATAGGACTGTTCAAGTCACCATCAAGAAACCCAAAGCTTAAGTCGTCCAAAGATGAGTTGTGCACCAAGCTTGATGTGTTGCCAGATGGGTGATAAACAATGTCAAGTGTGTTCTTCTTCAGAAGCTCGTTGATGAAGGCAGGGTACTTCTTTGATCCACCAATGTTCTTAACACGTGCAGAGATTGTGTTGTTCTTCAAGTATCCATCCACAAGAGTCTTGAACGGTGTGGTTGTTCCCGTTTCACACAGAGTGTTGAGCTTTGGGTTGAGTTCTGATACCCATGATGAAATGTTTACTGAGACGATCTTGTCGAGCGACGAAAGTTTGAAAGCATGTGATCTGATAGTCTCATGGTTGACCAACAATGGAATGGTTGGGTCGTCTGAACAGTCATCGATCAAGACGTTCCAGTCAAGCTGTGGCACTTCAAACGAAACCATCTTCTCCTTGATAGGATTGGGGATGCTGACAACCATCGACACCTCATACCCCGACATATCACTCTTCGGCACAACAGCAGCGTCGTTGATCTCCAAGTTATCTGTATCAATGTCAATAAACTCATTGGGTGTAATGGCCTGCTCAAAGTCCACCTTGAACTTCCCAATAGGGATCCCACCAAGGGCAACCTTCAACGCCGTCGAGCCATACACCGTCAGAATCTCCTCCGGATGTGTCAGAATGCGTTTCACCAGACCCAACAACTTTGCCGTATCAGGATGCACCGACACAATCATATCAACCACCGTTTCCTTCCCCTGTCCAATCTTGACATACATCTGTGGGACATCAACCGTACCAACCTTGATCTTCTTCCCCTCCACCTCCGTCTCCAACGCCACCGAGTCCATCCTCAACGCGGCAGTTCTCAACACACCACCACCAAACTTGAACAAGTTGCGAAAGTACTCGCTCTCAATCTCATCGTAGTCCACTGTCGTTACACCCTGGACGCGCACATCCACGCCCTTGGTCGTCACACGGGCAACGGAGACGTTGTGGACTTGCATCTCGACAGAGCTCGCAATGAGTTCGTCCGATTGGTCTGATATCCAGAGTGCGTTGAGTGCGATGAATGTGACAAGTCCAACAACTAGTAGGAAAGAACCAACGGGTACGAGGAGTCTCCGATAGAGTGGTTTGCGAGGCTGGATGATGGTTGCTTCATGAAGGGAGTTGTATGGTGCGGTGCTATTCGGCGGCAGGAGCTGCGAGTTTTCTGAGTAGCGAGGTAATACAGACATATTGGCGAGTATGGATGTATGTGTGTGTGTTTAGCTGTGGTGACCAGAGTATTAGAAGCGTGGCAGTTGGTGAAGGAAGTGGCTGCTAATGTTTGTGGCAGCTCATCCCGGCCATGATAAAAATCAGTCACGTGCAGCGGTTGGGGCACTTGGCTGCCTCCTCGTTTGCACCAGAAGTCACAATGATACAAGCTCCTCAAAACCACTTCATTTGCCATGAATGTAACTGATAATTTGGTGCTACAATACTCGTCTATGCACAATCGTCCATTTTAATCTACTCTGGCACCGTCGCCTTTGTAATGATATCTCCCTGTGATATGCGTTCCAGAGCCGATGCAAGCCACTTCTCCGACACAGTCTCTGCATAGTCTCCCAGAATCTGTTCATAAGTTTCCTTTTCAGACTCATACACTGGCTGTGAAACTGCAGATCCCAAAGGGAAGAACCATGTCACTGGATTTCTCCCCATATTCTCCACCCAGTTCTTCACAATCCCCTTGTCGAACACCCTCTCTTTGAACGGATTGACCCGGAGGATGTACCGTACCCCTTGGTTCTCCACACTGTAATACTTGTCAACAATCAGTCCCTCCTTTCGACTCCGTCTCAGTTCCAAATCATCGATCGCTGCCTCGTTGACACAGATGTAGTACAAGTACTGACCCGTCATGGCGAGCAGCATCAGCATCCAGAACCCACATACCACGAACAAGACAATGACATTAGGGTTCAGGTTCCCCGTATGATTGACCATATGTGGTGCATACACTGCCGTTGTAACACCAGCGTAGACCAGCATCACCGAGAACCAGAAGCAGAACTGCACAAAGAGGCGATAGTTCCTCTTCCCAATGAGTGAGCCGATCCAAGTACAGTAGTGATCAAGCCTTGGTACGCAGTAGCCATGTCGTGATGAGTGATGGGACCGTTCTGCCTTGATGCTGGAGCAGTTCGAGCACCATATCGGGAATCCTTGGACGTCACATGAGAATACCTTTGGTGATCGTATTGATCGTGTCGTTGTGTCTTTTGGCTCTTCGACGAGTTTGTAAAAGGGAAGTTTGGGTTGTTTCCCCGGGCCGAGGATGAGGATTTGGATCCATATGATGTATATGAGTAAGACCAATATGAGTACTCCGGCAAGAAGACCACCGGCTGTGGCTGTGGAGTGGTGTTGCTTGACTTCGCCCCAGCAAACATAGTAGGCGTAGACCCAGGTGCAGTAGACGAACACGAAGAACACCAGAATTGGTATCACAAATCGGAGACGGGTCTGCCACGTCTTTGTATCGGGCATCGAATGAAGTCGTCTGGAGAGTCAGATGATAAAGAGTGAAGACAATAACAAATTCCGGAGTGTTGATGATGAAAGTGAGAGGGGCTTCGTAACCATATAATGCGCCCAAAAAAGAAAAAAAAATCTCATCACCGAACACCGAACTCATCAAAGGCTCTTCAGACCCTTTCAAACACCAGAACACCCCACTACCCCACTATTGAAGATGTTGTACCTCATTGGTCTTGGTCTTTCCTACGAAACCGACATCACCGTGCGTGGTCTCGAAGTTGTCAAGCGCTGCAAGCGTGTCTACTTGGAGGCCTACACTTCCATCCTTATGGCCGCTGACCAGGAGTCTCTTGAGAAGTTCTACGGCCGTGAAGTCATCCTTGCTGACCGTGAGCTCGTGGAAGGTGGAAGTGACATCATCTTGGAGAACGCACAGGAGGACGACGTTGCCTTCCTTGTTGTCGGTGATCCATTCGGTGCCACCACACACACTGATTTGATCATCAGAGCCAGAGAGCTCGGTATCAAGGTGGAAAACATCCACAATGCCTCTGTGATGAACGCTGTTGGTGCTTGTGGTTTGCAGCTATACACTTTTGGTCAGACTGTGTCGCTTGTGTTCTTCACGGATAACTGGAGACCTGATTCATTCTACGACAAGGTCTTGGAGAACCGTAAGATCGGTCTGCATACGCTTGTGTTGTTGGATATCAAGGTCAAGGAGCAGAGTATCGAGAACATGGCCAGAGGAAGACTGATTTATGAGCCACCAAGATACATGGACATCGCCACTGCTGCTTCACAGCTGTTGGAGATTGAGGAGAAGCGTGGAGAGGGGTGCTACACTCCAAACACCCCAGCCGTTGCCCTATCTCGTCTTGGATCCCCAACACAGAGTTTCAAGGCCGGTACACTCAGTGAGTTGTCTGAGTACGATGCTGGTGGTCCACTGCACTCACTGATCATTCTGGGAAGACAGGTGCATGATCTTGAGCTGGACTACTTGTACGAGTATGTTGATGACAAGGATGCGTTCAAGGCTGCTGTTGTTGCCGACCAGGAGTTCTTCAAGCCACCTCCATATGTCCCACCGCCAGAGGAGGAGTTCTCGGATTAATTAGTTGCTGCCAGGTGTAATAGATAAGTTGTGCATTAGATCATCGATGTAGAGCAACCACAGGCATCCACCGGTGATTCATGTCCAACCGACGGGATCCGTGGTATCGGTGCGCCCCGAAGAGCAATGGCCGATCAAGGCCGATCCGGGTCACGTGCCGCCCTTATCAGGATTCACGTGACTTGGTTACGCAGCCCCGTGGTCTCCCGGCGGCGTGTCCCGGCGGATCCGAGCACGAGCCGGCGGGTGTCGCGGGTTTGATCGTGAGGCGGGGACATCGCCGTGACAGAAGCGAGCAATTGCCACTGTTATCTGCCTTTTGATAAGACTTGACACACGCAGCGTTATAAATACGCAGACGGATCCCACCTTTTGATCTGAAGTCATCGCTTGAAGAGTGTCTTGAATAGCGATCAGAACAACCTTGGACTTGGCCTTACAATTGAAAGTCAACTCCTTCGACAACTTCATCGACAACTTCAACTGCAACAACTTCCACTACCACGAACAGCAACTACAAACTACAATGACAATGATCACCGACAAAATCATCTGTGTCTTCTGCGGATCCTCCTTCGGAAACAACCCAGCCTACGCTGAGAAGGCCACCGAGCTTGGTCTCTTGATGGCCAAGAAGAACTTCGGCCTCGTCTACGGTGGTGGTACAACCGGTCTAATGGGCGCCATTGCCAAGTCATGCTGCTCTTCTGACGGCTACGTGCACGGTATCATCCCAGACGCATTGGTCAGCAAGGAGCGTGATGACGACGTTGAGAAGTGGAACGATGAGATCAAGCAGAGTGTTGACAACCACAAGGGATCCACTCCAATCTCTGGTGAGTACGGAAAGACCACTATTGTTCCAGACATGCACACAAGAAAGAGAATGATGGGTGAGGAGGCCGGTGCCTTCATTGCCCTTCCTGGTGGATACGGTACTCTTGAGGAGTTGATGGAGGTTATCACATGGAGTCAGTTGGGAATCCACAGCAAGCCAATTGTGCTCTACAACATGGATGGTTTCTTTGACGGTTTGATGGAGTTTGTGAACAGCTCGATCAAGGCTGGCTTCATCAGTGAGAAGAACGGTTTGATCATCAAGGTTGGAACCACTGCTGAGGAGGTTTTGAGATTGATTGAGGAGTACGAGGTGCCAGAGGGCAGATACAACTTGGAGTGGGAGACTTTGGGAAGCAAGAAGTAAGGTGGCTCCATTCCTCTCCATAAAGGCTACCTTGCTAGCCTCTTGCATGTTCGTTTGATTGATTCATCTATTTCTTCTGCTTCTTCTGCTTGTTACACTCGTTTACTCATTTCACTTGCTTTGTTTGATTCCACACCCCTGGGCACAGGGATGTGTATTTATACGCTATAAACTTTACATATTTATCAGTACTGTAGGGGCCTACACTAGATCTGGGGAAGGTAGCCTTCTTCTACATAGGCCATGCTTTGTAAGCTAGTCCGGGGATTAGAGGAGATTACACCGGTCAGGGGTCCTCAACGGTTGCCAGGTGATAATGGAAGCCTGCCAGTGAAGTATATAAACAATAAGCAGAGACACACCCCTGAGACCACCAGCACCACCAGAAGCCTCCTCCATGTCCACAACCCGGTTCTTTCGGTCGGCTTTGGCGAGTGCGCGCCGTTTCGGTCCGCCCAGTTTGCCGTTTTTTGACTGCTCGGGTTTTTAATCCTGGTGAAACTAGTCGGATAACCCTGGCCTTCTCCCCGTCCTTCCACCACCTCTTGATCACTGAACTTCCTCCCGATCATGCCTATGACACGAGAACTGGACGCCCACGCCGTCGAGGGTCTCACAACGATTGCGCACACCGAGCACGGTGAGGACGTGCGAGTCAACGCCATAGCAGTGTCTGCCTCGTCCACCACGTTGCGACGCGGGCCATGGACGCCAGAGGAGGACCGCAAGCTCATCGAAAGCATCAACATCTTTGGTCCGACAAACTGGGTCCGTATCTCCCAATCACTGGGCTCGAGAACGCCCAAACAGTGCAGAGAGCGCTTCCACCAGAACCTCAAGCCCTCGTTGAACAGGGCCCCGATTAGCGCAGAGGAAGGTGCACTCATTGAAGAGCTCGTGGGCAAATACGGGAAGAGATGGGCTGAGATTGCAAGACACTTGAATGGACGCTCCGACAACGCTATCAAGAACTGGTGGAACGGTGGCACAAACAGACGCAGAAGAGCCTCGAGCCAGGCCGTCCTACAAGCGACCCACCACCAAGTGCAGCCAGATTACTACCAGCAGTACCCTCCGCCTCCTCCACTCCAACACCAACATCCACAACACATTCAGCCACTGCCACAGCCACAACCACAACCACATCCGGCGTTCAACACGGCCATCTTCCAGCCACAACCGCAGACTCGCCAGGTGTACCCGCAGCAGATGCTCCCTCCAGTGGGATCATCCCGGTCCTCGAGCATGAACCAGGAGCTCTTCACACAACAAGCAGGCGTAAAGCGCTTCCTCGAAGAGCAGCACCTCCCTCAACGCCGTCACTCGACCCAAACAATCCCTACATCCAGCACCTCCAACGGCTCCTCCTCGCCCTTCTCGCACTCGTCCCGCAACAGTTCTGTCTCTTTCGACTTCCACTCACAGCTCAACTCACAATCAACCTCGCGGCGCTCCTCGCTCGCCCATGAGCTGTTCCCAACCCCTATGAAACGCCCATCCATCTCAGCTTTTTCTCCCAACATCACAGCCCAGCGTGGTTCTGTCTCTGGCATCACGCCTCTGCATATGACACCTCTTCCACCGCCCACATCTCTCACTATGGACAAACCCTTGTTCCGCTCAGAGTTCTCATTCAAGGAAGGTGTCAAGCTTCCACCGCCATCTGCCCTTCCTCAACACCCGGCCTTTGTCAGCCATGCGCCGGATGCGAAGGATGACAAGATGGACATTTCTAATCTGCTGGGCTAGCCAATAGTATCACTTTTGTTCTATATCTCTCACACACACTCTCCGTAGTATTCAATCTCTGATCAACTGTTTACACCGTGTGATCTCCGCCTGTTGTGGGCTCCCCGCCGCAAAGTCATTGACACACAAGACACCCTTCCTATCCACGATGTACAACCGGTGTCCATCTCCACTCCACACCAGACTTGCACTCTCACGCGCCCTGAACGCATGGCTCACCTGGTCCACCACAAACACACGCTTGGACTCATTATCCATCCGCATGCTCGTCGTCATGAGATACACGGTCCCGTTCCTGTCCAGTAGCGCAACACTGTCGTTTCGTGGTGATACTGCACACCCGTGGATGTTCGTACCGACTTCATCGAGCTTCATGATCATCTTGGGCTGTGCGACGGTCTGTAGTCCATTGGCGAGGGCAAGGTTGTTGTCAATGATGATTGGGGAGGCACCGAATGCAACGGACGTGACACACATGTATCGATTGTTGTCAAACATCTTAATGCTTGTGATTCCCTCGGACTCCAACGATGTGTCCAGCGTCCGCATCGACTTCATCACGAGCTTGGGACGGTCAGCATCCTTCACCAGCACTGTCAGGAATCGAGACTCCATCGCCGTCGAACAGGACAAGTACTGTGAGTCCGCTGAGAATGAAACGGTGTTGATAGGGTCTCTGTATGGGAAGGTGATGGTGACTGGGTCGACCTTGTACAGCATCTCCGCTGTGAACAACAGCTTATGCAGAACGATCAATGCCTGCTCTGTCCCACTGAGTCTGTCCTTTCCTGTTATCCCATATGCAATCAGTTGGGAGTTGGGAGACATGTCAATGCATCTGATGGGGAAGTTGGACGAGTAGAGGTATATCGGTCTCCCCTTCAACGCGAGATCAAACACCCTGAATATCCCATTCGTGCCCGAGATAACCAACAATGAGTCCGACAATGAACAGTACAGGTGTTCCCAATCGCCCAACTTCTTGAGGAAATCACCAGTATGTACACTCCCACTCCTCATCTCATTCATCGGGGGACGTTCCAACTTTTCAAAACTGGGACCAAACTCACCAGTGGACTTACCACAACACCAGAGTACAGGTGCCTTTGCACTGTCGGTGCCAATCTCGTACACTTCCCACTTCTTCGGACTCAAAAGGACAAAATACTTACACCCTGGGGAGATCTTGCTCTGGATAAACGTCTTGGACTTGGCTTTGAGAAACTTGGAGTGGGTGTTGTACTGGTAGTGTCTGCGGTATGTCGGGAAGCACTTGACAAACAAGTACTCCTTATGCTCATGGTATGGTTCTGTGATAGCTGGTTGTGACGTGGCGATAAGTGATGATGTGGATGTTGTGCTCTGTTTTGTTGGGAACGTCAACGCGACGGTGTTGTTGGATGCAATGGACGATGTTGCTGATGGTAGCACTTTTTTCACCTCTTCTGTCGCCTCTTCCGTAATGACTGGTGTGATCTCCTGATTTACCGTGTTTGCAATGGAGTAGAACAAGGACATCAACGTCTCCTTCTTATGAGTACTCGCCGTCGTGCTTGCAATCGGTGACAAATCATCCATCGCAAACCGTTCCCCGATCCCCAGCGCACCATACAGCTTCCTCAGCTGTGGCACAGGACCCACCATCCGTGACTCCTTGGCACACACAGGACACGGCTTGGTCTCCGGGGGTACTGTTGCAAGGCTCTCAGAGATGACACACCCGCACGAAAGCATGCAAGCGTCGCCAACGGGTTCATATATCGTCGTACCGGCCTCGACACGGCTCGCGAGTGTGATAGCATCGAGAATGGCACGCCGTAGTGGGTCTGTGATGATGTCTGTGCTCATCTCGTGCCGAGTCTGGTGGTGATGGATGTCAATAAGCGTCGCTTCACCCTTGGCTCCAGGTAGTAAGCTCCCAATCTCCAGCCTCTTGGTGTGGCACATACCACATTTTTTGGATCCTGCAGCTGGGGGTTATTGGCACACGTGTTGATGGCAGATCGTGAGTCTGTCACGTGATAAACTGGTACGTCCACGAACAGCGTACAAGGGCAGTGACCAGGACCAGGTCTAGGCTCCAGTCTCCAGGCTCCAGGCTCCAGGATATGTCCTACACCGGCGTCACCAACAACTGTCAACTACCCAATCAACGTCTACAATAACTCCCGGCTGAGGCTTCCAAATTGCTGGTCTTTTGCTTTTTGGCCTCCAAACTCCAACTGTAACAGGGTTCCTTGTTCTGCGTCTTTGGCCCGTGTGGCGGTGCTTCGTGATGCAGATCGGTTCCACTTGAGCTTCCGCCCCTTTTACTACAGCACCTTGCTATTGCTCCAGGGAAACATCATTCATTACTCATAAGGGCATCACAGCTTGGACACTTTCAGCGAGCTGTGGTACACATTCGTCATGTTCGTCAGGCAGCAGCACGCGCAGTTCTCGTGGTTGACCGGTGTCGAGCCCCTCACTGGTGTCAACAGCTGCATCTGGTACGGGATCGCAGCAGTGGTAGCAGTAACAGCAACACCCGAGCGTGGCATCTTCTGGGGTGTGACATAGTGGACTCTCTTGTTCTCGTAGTACATCTCCTCGTCTCTGGTGCGTTTGAGCGGTGGCAAAGATAGTGGTGCTCGTGGAGGAGCGAGGTATGTCATTGGCAGAGCGTAGGATGGCGGGGACAGCGTGAATGTGTCCATGGTGGCTGATCTCGGTGTGAGTGGGTACTGCTCTGGGACGTATGGAGAAGGCAATACTGTCAGTTGTGGTGGGGCGATGAAAGTGGTTGTCTGTTGCTGCTGATGCGGTGATTGGGTAGGACTGGCCATGAGTCCACGTTGTGTCGCAAGACTCTGCAACTTCTGACAAAAGTTAAGGTATCCCTCTGTCTTCAGGAAGATGTTGTAGTTGATTGTCTTTAGCACGGCAAGCTCACGTTTCTTGAGTGTAGGCGTTGTGAGTGGCGTCAAGTTGTCCCATGTCTTCATCGTGTATGACGAGTCGTCATTAGCCTTGTTTGCAATCATAAGCAACACCACCAAGAGGCTTGACAGTTCAGCTGTGGTACGCTTTGCAGACATGAGCTTGTTCTGGCTTGTGGATCTCGTGGTCCTCGTGCTTGTGGCATGTGTCAGCTGGTCCAGGTAGTACAAAGTATGTACAAGAGTGTGTGTGTTGAGCCGCGTGGTCTGGATGAGTGTCTTCATCTCGTCGAGCAGCTTGGACATGCCAGACGACTGTGTGTATTGCTCTTGGGAGTATGTGAACCAGGCAAGCCGTGTGAACACATCCAGTGTGATAAAGGAGTCCATTGTGGTGCTGGTGATTGTAGAGTGTGAAAAGGGTGTTTGTAGCGACGTTTTGGGGGTTGTTAAGTGGATAGAGGGTATGGTGCCATGGTCAACGGTAGACCAAGCAGGAAACAGGGGAACCCCCCGTTCTTATAAAGCCAGAGGGCTGATTCCGACAATTTAGCTGCCGGAACTGCTGCCCACATCTAACTTGTTTGGGACTCTCGCAACGGGCTGCAGCGGTGATGGAAGCACAGCATGGCTCAGGCGGGACTGGGACTGGGCGCGTACGGGGGTCTGGAGGGACTAGGAACGGTAAGCCCAGCATGTCTGCACCGCGTGCATGGGAGGAGGAGGAAGGTGAGACAGGTGGTTGTTGGAGTGGGTTTGTGAATCTGGCAATAGTCCTGGGCTGTAGTGGTGGGTCAGTGTGACCTACCATGCACTTTTCAGAGCAAAAGAATAAGCAGTTCCATCGCTATCACCACTCATCTGAAAGCAACCTGCTCTCGAAATAGAGTTCCCTATTTTGGGGGGTCCCAAGACCTAGTCTCAAAACCCGGTATGCGCCACATCCAGTCCTCCAGCGACTCCTAACCTGTCACACATCAAACAAGGGCGAATTTGAGCCCCCACCGGGTTGAACACAAAGGAAGCGATCCAGTGTTATATGTTCTACTTCACGATCTCTCTACTGATATTCTGGTATCCCTATGTTCATGTGCCCGTGTGTGCCAGAGTGGTGGAATTATAGGCTTCTTGCTAGTCCCGCGCCAGAGACAGCGCTCGCCCCCCTCCATCACCACCTCCGCTCCAGCGACTCGAGGAACGTACGGGATCCTGCCAGCAAACGGTTGTAAGCGTCTGGACGAGCAACCGAGAGTCACATCGACACGTAATCCCTCAGCCCACCAGGCGAACCTAACCCACACTGACCCGGCAACCAGAGTCCCGTCGTGTCTTGTAACTGGCTGTTGCCTCACCAACAAGCCACGTCTACTCGCGAAACTCCCGACAAGCAGCTGGATGTCTGTGGGAATTGTGGGAATCTCCTGGCCCCCCTCGCCCCCTATGCGGTTGTAACAAGTTAGCAGTTATTTTGCGCTCCCCGTCAAAAAGAAATTGGCGATACACGGGCCGTAATTGTTTCGTCCTTGGCCACAGCCGAGAGCCTAGAGCCTGGAGCCTGGAGGTCATTCCCATAGTGGTCTTCCTCCTATGCCGAGCCTACAGTACTATCACCGTTCTCCTTCCGGTACTGGCGATCGCTTCCTCCAATCAAGTCATACCTGCATCTGATGCCTTTGTGCTATGTCACCAACCACACTGGGCCTGGGGCCTGGGCTACTCACCCTCGGCTTGCAAGCTCCCTACCGATTCCGCTTTCGCACATGGAACGTGTTGTGCATCAATCACCAAGGGAAAAACCCAGACGTATCCGCACGCCTTCGCCCGGCAATATCGCCATCGATTCGGCACTAGTTTACAAATCTCGACAAGCTCTAGAATACAAATGCAGTGTCAAGGGAAAAAGAAAAATACCCAGACTGAGACAGAGTGTTGCCGACAACTCCTGAGCGGGGGCAGGGCCCCTTGTTGAGATGCAGGTTATGTAGCATACACCATCTTGTGGGACCACCCCTTGGCCCCCATGGTCGCAAGACTTGCGCGCGGATGCTAGTCGATGCTACAACACCTCCCGCTCACCTGTTCCAGTGGATCAGCCATAGACATGTATCTCATCAACAGACGTACGACCACCCCAAGTCCAAATGGCAAAGTCTCTTGATTTGGTAAACAGCGCCGCAGAACCACATCAAAATCCACCTGAAATGTTCAACAGGATCTCCCAATTGGGAAAGAATCTGACGGAGGAGCTCCAGCGAAACTTGGACGAGTTC
>JAKUBA010000081.1:0-41607 GCA_030563065.1 Petasospora veronae | reverse complement strand
ATCCTGATCAATCTTTCGTCTCGGATCAATCCCCAGATCTGAGAGTCAATCCTTTGTCTCAGGTCTCTCTACGTGATGTCAATACCAACGACACAACTGCTGCTGTTTCTTCTATTTCACTGAGTCTGGGTGTTTGGGTCCAGCAGTGATGTTGTTTGAGGCTTGGATATAGTCTCAAACATGAGGGCTAAACAAGTAGAAAGCCTCCTTTTGAGACAAACGACCCCAAACAGCGTGTTTTGGTTACTGAGCATGTTCTCTGACAGTCACGTGTTCCTTGAGCGGTCGACAGGAATGCCCTCTGTTTGAGGTTCTGCACAGCGAAGAGGAGAAACAAGTGAAAAGGTAAACAAAGGCGCTGGAGATCTGGGAGAGGGGTAAACACGGCCTAATCCGGACGAGTTGGGTTTGAGAAGTTACATATAGTTGTTGTCTCTGTTGTGTTGTGTTGTGGACGCGGTCGTTACCCCTTGCTGTTGTCATGGTTACAAGGGGCCAAGTGCAAGCCTCGGCTCGGTGCGGTGGTGGCTGTGGAGCCGGGCCGCTCTGAGAAAGGAGAATGTGTATAAATAGGTTTGTTGAGGTGTTTTGGTGTACAAACAGGAGGTCTGGAAGGGTGTACAAAGGCCCTAATACCACAGCTGGCCTTATTCACCAGCTATTACTCCCTTGAACGGGGCACTCCTCCGCCTAGACCTTTGTTTTCTTTTTTGCATCGACGCGCTGCAAGCGAAGGAGGCTGATGAAATTTGTTTTGTTTGACGCCTTTTGCTGTTGTTTTCCCTCGCTCGGACTGTTGTTGTTGTTGGCCTTGCTCCTCTGCTCCACTCCAAGAAGCCACTTCCACTCTTTTCTCCCCTCGTCGCTCGCTGGCTCTCTTCTTGCCCCTTTGCTCCCTCTCTCCTTCACGCTCTCCTACACACATGCTTCCTCTCGTGCTTCTCTCCCTGGCCCTGCCGTCCATGGCTGCCAGCACAACCTTCTCAGCCCAGGGCTGCTACTCCCTGTCATCTCTCAAGTCCCTCCTCACATCACAGGGAACATACACATACCAGACGAACTCCTACTGCGAGGACCTCTGTGACGCTGCCGGCTACTCAGTCGCTGCCACACTGGACGGCTCAACATGCTACTGTGGAAACTCGCTCCCTTCAAACATCGATGCAGCAAGCAGTAGTAGCTGTGATACCACCTGTAACGGATACGGCTCAGAGATCTGTGGTGGTTCAGGATACCTGACAGTCAACACCAACGGAAACGAAGACACCTCTGCTGACACGGTCTCATCCTCTTCCTCAACATCCACATCAGCATCGTCAACTGCTCCATCGTCATCATCAACGGCAGCTGACTCTTCATCATCCACACAAACCACTGCATCATCTTCCACTAAGGAATCAACATCAACCTCAACTTCTCAATCAGCCACCACATCTTCTTCTACGGCTGCCTCCTCTACCGCCAAATCGTCAACAAAGGCATCCTCCACAGACACTGAGGCATCCACAACAGATGCTCCAACCACATCTGTCGTTACATCGATCGTCACTGCGTCCAACAGTGTCGTGGCTACAACCACCATGGTCCTGACAGCATCATCCACTTCGACAGAGACCTCCTCCACAGCAAGCTCCTCCTCCACAACCGCAGCTTCCTCGGGATCCAAGACACTCAGTAAGGGTGCCATTGCCGGTATCGCCGTGGGTGCCGTCCTTGGTGTGCTTGCCCTCTTTGCCCTCTTCATCTTCCTCTTCCTTCGCTCACGCCGCAACAACGAGGACGACGAGGACTACCACTCAGAGAAACATGGCCATCTCACGCCCCCACCAGTGCACAACGACATGTCGCCATCTCACGAGAACGCATACTACAACAACAGCGCAGACCCATTCCAGTCCCTCCCACCAGTGCCCTTCTACTCAACGGAGAACGGCAGAAAGAGACTCAGTAATGGTTCCCTGCCAGACGCAAGACATGAAAAGACACTCAGAGTCACAAACCCGGACGAATCCAACATGAACGACACAACGCTGCACGACGCTGACCAGATCGACTCGGACGATGATGACTACCACCACTAAATCAATCAACAGACTTAGATATTCACGCCCTCGGTCTCTGTAGCTTATACCTCTTACTGAAACCCATGTGACTTTCACATCTTGACGTGGCCATTCAACTAGAGCAGGTTCCAGATGCCACTGGACTTTCAGCCTACATACAACAAGTTCGTTGAACTCTACCAGACTACTACTTGGGTTGAGTGAGGGAGTTAAAGGGGAGGTTGCCATTTGGTTCAAGAATACATGTCCTTTGGGCTTTTCGTGGTTCAAAGTTGCAGCAGTGGCTGTGAATCGTCTTCTCTTTCTTCGTCAACGGCTGGTAAGCAACCTTCAACAACCTCTTCAGTACCCTCTTCCTCCTGAGACGCATCAAGTGCTGGATCCTCTCTCACAAAAAAGAGCCACTCTGTTTCAGATGCAGCGTCAGGGATCAAGCTCCAGTCGGCAAGGGAAGTACTTCCCAATCCGAACCATACCTTCAAAGTATCAGGGGCTCCAGCTGGAGCACAGTAAGAGGGAACAACAGTAGAAGTGTTGTGATGATGGCTTGACAGCGTACCGAGCCTGATGGATACAACAAACTCTGTGGGAGTGTAACTCCAGACCTCCGCAGTCCACTCTTGAGATACCCCGACGATAGTCAACTCATAGATCGGAGGTTCAAGGTGCCTTTTCAAGGTGGTGTGTGGGAAGGATGAACTTGGCAGAGTTGGACGTGGAAGGGACGAAGACTGTGGGAAGGATGTAATTGGGCGAGTTGGACGAGTAAGGGACGAAGACTGTGGGAAGGATGTAATTGGGCGAGTTGGACGAGTAAGGGTCGACAGTGGCAGAGTCCCACGTGGAAGGGTCAACAGTGGCAATGTGGAAGGTGAGAATGTAGTTTCTGCTTGACTCAATGTCTCCAACAGAGTACCATCATCATCCTCAACCGGGGCATCTTCTGGAAGGCCGACAATTGAATACCAGAGCCTTCTATACCATGGCACATACTCATGCGTCTCTTGTTGGTTCTCAATGTCTCTGTGTCTGTACCTGTGACTTTCCTGACCCACTCTGGCCACATACCTTTCTGTGTGGGCTTGTCTTTCACCACGATAGATCACCAACAAAGCGCCAAGGCCTGTCAAGTAGTAGAAGCGTGCTCCTGATGTTGCAATAATGTTGCTAAGATCGAACATGTTCGTGCGACTGTATGATAGCGGAAGGTGGTACCTAAAGAGACATTGAGGAAGAAGAAGGGAAAGCGATGATCCAGAAAGCAGCCTGATTCAAAGACAGCAACTAGAGGCTAAGTGCCGCAAATCACTTGTCTTTGTGTCAAGTCGGGTCATCATGACACATTACCTTTTCGGGACGAGCTCTTGCCACTTTCGCATATTTACGCCAATTTTCGCGATTTCTCGCCAATACTTCGCCAATCGGGTTGTGGCTTGTAGCTGACTACAAAGAGGACGGCTTTGACGAACATTGACAGTTGAGTAAAGAGATTTTAGCTGCTATTTCTTGAGCTGGCCAACTTTCAGATCAAAATAGAACGATCTGGACTCATAGGGCGTGTTCTTATGGTTCAGAGGCCTCCAGAAGCCCCATCAAGCTTTTCGCGAATCATCTCCGAAATGTAAACAAAGCCCAACTAACAGCCAACAAAAGGTAAACAACCATTCTTTAACGGTCTATAGAAGGGTTGTCGAGAGATGTCTGCTGCTCTTGGAAACAGCTTTGTACCGAGGAACACACCGGCTCTCACAGCTCGGCTGCTCTCACGGCCTTCGGTGGACGAGCTCACGAATCTGTGCCTGCTGTGGCTCACCATCCCATCAGCACGTCCATCACCGTCCAAGAAGCTCATTGAATCACTTGGATTTGAGTCCAAAGAGGAGTTCATCAACGATTGGAAGCATTGGCTGGAGACATTCAAAGCACTAAAGACCCGAAACAAACGCAAAGTCATTGACAAAATCCTCTCAGAGCAGTACCATCGTGGACTCAATCTGCTCCAGCTCGCTCAGCTCGATTCTCAGCTATTGGTATCACGGCCAAACTCATTCCAATGGAGAGTCTTCCAACTATCAACACCCGAGGGCTCGTCACTCACGGCTTCGGTACCAGACCCACAGAGATTCCTACAGTCCGTCCTATCAACACTATCATCACTCTTCCCCACACACATATACATCTCCAGACATCCACACTACCCACTCATCATCATTCGCATCCAGCTCTTCGATCTGACTACAATCACAGGACCAACAGACACACCAGTGGACTCTGACACTTTGATCTCCCGCAAACCGGTGTTTATTGGACTTCCCATGAACTCGACCAAGCTCCTCATCACACCGTCCTCTCCAGGAGACACAGCGCACGACCTCATCACACACGCCATATCCCGAGCTCTATCCGAGTGTATGTCCCGTGAAGTCCGTATCACACCAACATCCACGGCTATTGTCAAGTCGTTGGACGCGGCGTTTGTATTGGCGGGCAACTCGAGGTTTGAAGGAAGTCTGGGAGCATGGGCCGTGTATGCAGCTGGAGGGGTGGATATCTCGCCGTTTGAGGATGTGAAGATGCATGATACGTTCAGGGCGAAGGAGAAGTGTGAGGTGAGTGAGGTGAGGAAGCGTATAGCGATGTTGAGGTTCAAAGGAGGGGTTGAGAAGAGAAAGGTGAGGTTGTATGAAGGTGGTCGGAAAAGGAAAAGACGGAAGGAGGCGTTGGATTCGGAGTGGAAGGAGAAAGATGATGAAGATAAAGAGGATGAGGTCGGGGACGATGATGAAGAGCTGACTAATGAGTATGAGAGTCTGGTTCCTGTTCAAAACATTGAGTTCATTGTCAAATCACAGTGGAAGGGAACAAGACCGGCAATCAAGCTCAAGTTTCAAGGAAATGACGTGTTTGGTGGATTGCATGAGATGTGTGATGAAGAGCTGGCTGATCCAGAGCTCATACCTGGCTGGCTTACCGGTGAGAGCGTTGTTGGCGGACTTGTTGAAGATGGTGTGCTGGAGGAGACAGACACAACTACGAGAGTTGGCACGCAGGGTGGCTCATTGATATGAGCGAGCACATAACATTGTGTGTGATAATGATCTTTAATGAGCTTCTATACATTTTGTTGTAGATCTCAAGCCTCGGAGATCTTCGGTGTTGAGAGGTACTTGCGAAGACTTCCACAAAAGACGCAAAAAGGCAAGTAGTTACCAAAGACTTCTCAGGGGTAAAAACACAAGAAGCCTCTACAACAGAACCATTCGGAACTCAATAATTGAACATGGGCTGTGAATATATACACGTGGGCATAAATGATGGTGCCATTTATCACCTGCTCAGGGAAATCATCTCTTCAGAGTCCGGGCTTGACAGCTTCAGAACCTTTCTCAAAGCATATCCTCGCCTTACTGAGCATGTTCTTCTCGTCACAGACAACCCCTTGAAACCATTCCAGCTACTCAAGATGACTGTGCCCTTTATGGACATCCTGAAGTTCCCCAACCATCGGCCTTTTGCTCCAAAGCTCGTCATTGTCTCCTTGGCCGAGGTGGACTCGAAGGCTTACACGCAATACTGGACAAGAGAAGATGGATGCTTGTATGTATCAATAATTTCACCGAAGACACCACTGCTGGTGAGATTGAACCCAAAAGGACAAAGCAATACAGTGCTAGAGTTCATGAAAAGTCTCAAATGGCGCACACCTCCAGTGGTGTACAAGTTTGACTCCGGTACAGAGTTGGAGTATCTGCTGTGCGGGCGCAACTCGATGACATTCGATTACGCCTCCAACTACTACAGAGCACCCACATTTAACCTGATATGGAGCCGCAGTCCCGTAAACAGGATATCTCGTCTTGAAGTCGTGGGTATGGAGCAACTCCCGCTGTATGTTTCGAGTCGGAAGCATATCAAGACGGTGCTGGCACAGTTGGCGGACCCGGTTAAGAGCAAGATGGCATTGTTCCATCTTTTGGCCACTGATATCCACAAGGTCGCAATCTCCTTCTCCGGCGATAGAATTCCCAGAGTGGAGTTCAGTGGTAGTGTTTGGAATGACAGAACCCCAGGCTCAGAGTTCTGGTTGGAAAACACTGTGTGGGAAAGGGTATCACTGCCTTCTACATCCAGGCAGTTCACATCATCACAACAGACGGCACTAGAAAGTCTCAACGGGTGTAAGAAGTTCTATTATCGTGGTATACCAGACGTGTTCTTGCGCTTAACAAGGTGGAAACATGCCGAGCTGTTGGACTGGAAGAGGCTTTCACCACCACTCCAAGCTCTCGTGGGCGAGCAAGGCCATTTGGAAGGCCTTGAAACTACACCGTACTGCCCAAACCTCAAGAAAATGCGTATAATGAGTGACATTGGTGAAGACCCAACCGCAATTCAGAGTTTCAATGCACCAAGTCTCGAGAAACTTGTCCTGGTAATGTTTTGGACAAGCACAAACATGTGGGATTTGAAGCATCTCTTCAACGGTGAAATACCCAAGGCACTCTCTTCAATCCATTTTTGTCACGCAGTCAATGGTAAAGATAAAGAGGGCAGATATATCAGGCCAACACTGAAGAGAGATTCACTCACGCCGGTGGCAGACCAACTCAAAGAGCTTTATATTACAGGGTTCAAAACAGAGGGAATTTTGGGTTCAGGACTTCAGTTCGACAAGTTGGAAGTTCTTTGTATCTGCTCCCTCCATACACCCGTTGAGAATGGACAACAGTCGATCACCATCAGAAGTGATAAGTTTCCCCGTCTCAGAAAGTTTGTTCTCAGACTTCGTATGTACCAACTTCCCACCAGCAGTGTGAGAGCTCTTGATCTGCTCACAATGTCTCTTCCAAGCACCGTCACCTCTCTGGAAGTCTGCATCGCACTTGCACAGAAAACCAAGAAGATAATGGAAGGCGAACAGGAGCTCACATTTGATAAACATTCAACTGGATCAAGAAGGTTTATCAGAGGAATAGCAGACACAGTTCGCTGGAGAAGAGAACAGGGCGAGAAGTTCCAATTTGAATCTGTTGGCCTCAGCGAGGTGGTATACCAGCTGAGGGGGGATGAGCGAGAATGAGCCTAAATCAAATGCCTTTCTAGGATACTTGAGAAGCAAATACACACCTAGTGACTTAACAATAGCATCAGTATAGACCCATATACCCCTAGTACCCCGTAATCAACGAACCTCTTCTTCGATAGCTTCATCCTCACCATCCTCCTCTTGAATAGCTTCACTTTCAACAACGCCCTTTTCAATGACCACAGCCGGTGTCTTCTGCGGTACCTCTTCAACAACATCATCGTCATCTGTCTGAGACTCAACAACACTAGCAAACAATTCACCCAACTCACCAGCATTTAAGGCGATTCTCCCGATGAGTCCATCAGTACCACGAAGAATTCCAAACTTGATCAACCTCAGAACCTTGCTAGTGAATAGCACGAGTGCCTTTTCAGACTCCCACTGAGCGACCTCCTGTTGCTCCTCACCCTCAAACTGTGCAGAGATGGAGTTGTAGGCGATATCCTCATCACTCTCCCTCTCCAACATGACATCAATAGTACTGGCAAACAAGGCCTCATGTCTCAAAAACACATCCTTGATGGCAGCAACAATAGCATCAGACAGAATGAAATCGTCCAACTGCATGTCCTTGAATCTGTTGAAGTTGCTCAAGTTCGTCTTTTCAGAGGTCTGATACTCCATGTACAGTGCCTTCGTCATCACAAACACATCCATCATCGTCACAAGGACACCAGAGCGGATCGCAACAGGGACACCCTTCTCAACAGCAATGTCCTTACCTTCGTCCAACAGCTCAACCACAACCTTCAACTCCTTTTCAACGTCGTACAGCTCGTTAGACTCGAGCAAAGATCTAAACTTCCAGGACAGAGCAGACTCAAACATCTGGAACACTGCACAAATCGCAGTTTGAACAACTGAGGAGGTGAGATCTTGCTCTAAGATTGTGAGGAACAGGTTCTCCTTGAAGATTTCGAGCAATGGGAGGGCATTGCTGATGTCACGGAATCTTCCGAGCATGAGAATCTTGGAGATGTAATCATCATGCAACTGGTCAATAGACTCGGATGTGAACTCAAACTCTGGTGAGCTGATGAAGTTGGTGAGTTCAATGGTGAGCTCAGAAAGGAAGTCATTGAAAAGGGCATTGATCTCGGTGATTGTCGTGGATTCTGGTGATGTCTTGAGAACAGTGGCAAGGAGGTAGTACTCGTTCTTGAGTGGGGTCATGCTGTTGTTCTTGAAGTATTTGAGAAGTGACTTGATGATGGTTTTGTAGGTGGTTGACTCATTTTGCTCTTCAAAGAAACTGAGCGGGAAAAGAGCAAAGATCTGGATGAACTCTGAGAGATCCTTGGAGTTCGTTTCGGCCTTCTTCAAAATGAGTGGGATCTGGGAAATCAACTTTGCAGAGAACTCAACAGCTCCCTTACCTTGCTTCTCCTTTGTATCCAGTAGGAAACCATGGATCAATCCAAGTACTGTAGACCTCTCAGAACCTCCCAGATGGATCAACTTGGCAACTTCCTCATCGAGAGAGTCAATCTCTGAAGCATCGAGCAAAAACAAGTCAATAGCAGCATCCAAAGTAGTCTGGCTGAAACCCTTCACATCGGCATATACCTTGCCGACCTTTGCATAATCTGAAGGCTCCAACCCCTTGGTATTCAACTCACTTTCATCAACCTGGCGTTGCTCATGTGCGTCCTGGAGGATCGTGACCAGGGTTGACAGCTTGATGATCTCCTCAAACACCAGAGGAAATGCACCTTGCTCCAACTCAATAGCAGCTGAATGGGTCTCCAATGCTTCAGCGGTTCTTTCATCCTGAACAGTCTTGATAAAACTGGCAATCAATGGGGCAGCCTTCTTCTCATCCCACTGGAACACCAAAGAACTGAGTCTTGAAACTTCGTTCTCATCCAAGAACCCAAGCTTGTTGACCTCTGTAAGAAGAATCACAGCATTGTTCTTGACCCACCCATCAATGTCAGAAAGGGCCATGTCCACGATTCTATCCTTGAATCTTTCAAAGAACTGTCTGACACCGGCAACAACAGTGTTGTGCTTCAACAACTTCACCAGTGTTTTCAGCACTTGAAGTCTCACACTGGAGTTTTCGTCAGATAGAAGCCATCCCAAGTACTTCAAGTACTTCACGTTGTAGAACATCTCTGGAGCAAGTTCCATCCACTCACCCAATGAACCCATAGCATCAGCACGGATATGATGATCAACATCCTTGAATCTGTGGATGAATGCGGTATTGACAATGTCTTCAACAAAACTCTCCAAGATCTCTGATTGCCTCACATAGTCGTCAATGTTGGACTGGATCTGTGTGGCTCTCTTCTTAGCGGCAGCAGTTTGCTTCTTCCCCTGCTCCAAACTCAGCTGGTTCTTGAACTTCTCCAAAGAGGTGTTATTCTTCTCATAGACTCTGCAAAGAGAGGTCTCCATGGTGAAGAGGGCAATCGTAGAGATGTATCTGAGAGCTCTGACGGAACAGACGGAGAACGATGATAACCAGATCAGCAAGTCCTCCAAAATGTTTGTCTCCTCGTTTGACTCCTCGTTGTCTTCATCGTCTTCAGCAACGACATTCTCATACAACAACCCCTTTTCGTCACTCACAGAGATGATTTGAGAGATATACTGTACGAAGTTTTTCTTGAGGTGTTTGTGCTCTGGCTTCTTGGACATGAGGTAGAACTCGTGGATCTTCTGACGCTTGAAGAATGCCTGAATCTCACCAACAGTCTCAGAAGCACTCTCGTTGTTGGACACGTCATGCTCCTCAATCTTCGTGAAACAACCAACCGCGTTCAGGATAAAGTTGATCAAGTCCTTCTTTGCCAGATCCTTGTTCTCCTTGTACTGGTCCACCCAGTCAGTAGCAAGCTCAACCACGGAGACCTCCGCATCGTTCAAGGCCTGGAACAAGTAGTGCTCTTCAAACTCGTCACGAAGCTCAACAAACTCCGTCTCTTTGGTCTTAGTCTTTTTAGCAGGAGCCTCGGATGTCTGTGTGCGTTTTCTCTTCTTTGGAGTGCTCTGCAGACGGGTGGCGCTGGGGTCATTGAAGTCATCATCGTCATCTTCAACCTCGTCGTACTGGTCGTCCTCAATGTCCTCTTCATCAACATGGACGGGCTGAGAGGAAGCCTTATCTTGGATACGTCTTGAGCGACGAATACTTCCAGCTTCAACAGTCATTCTTTATTGTCTTGTGCTATTGAATCAAGCTCAGATAAGAAAGCTGACGCGTCTTTGCCCTTTATTTTTGGTGTCGCGCGTACTGTTTACGCGTGCGATAAACACCCGGACACCGCAAAAGTATGGGGTGTGCTGTCACGTGACTGTCGCTCGAATTACTACGGAGCCTTCATCACCCTCCAGCACCCGCTAACTCACAGATCTGGGACTCAAAACAAGAATGAAACGAGGTGTCATGTATTCAATAAACCGAAAGAGGAAACTCGCAATGTTTATGTCTTCGCTGAGCTGCCATATTCGGCGATGTTACAAGCGAGTGTGCTCCATACCGATTTCCTCTTTGGGCGCACACAATGAAGATCTTGACAATGCAGAGCTTTGTGAGGCTACTGAAGTGAGTTGTAGTTGGTGATCAAAGCGAGTGGTCTTTGGTTGTAATCAGTGTTTGAATGTTGTTGTTGAACCATTTACTGAATATGAATTGCATCACTGTGATCAGGGAGACATGCTCTACCAAACCCCCTTGATTCCATCTCCAACCGACCTCTGGAAGCACAAGTTCCGCTTCACGGGGCTGGAAGTTCACAATTCCATTACACCTCATGCATCCACTCTAGCTGCAATTGCCTCAACTCGAGATCTGTGACGAATTCAGGTCCCAAGCATTGTCGCATACTCCATTGTCATCAGCTATCCCCTGATATGCAATGGAAGTTCTGTTTCACGTCTGCAAAGATATAAAGAGAGCCCCTGACCCGCCTGTTTGGGATACTGGGAATCTCCGAAAAGAAGTGACACACCAACAAGAAAAGAAGAAATGCTTCCACTCGCTTACTTCACTCTCCTTCTCTCTTTCTTTGCCACTACCGAGGCTTCCCCCTTGAAGTTCGACATCAACCGTCGCTCGTCAAACAGGCTTTCCAAGCGCTTTGGAGATGAGAACGTTCTCTCCGCTGGAGGCTTCATGGACTTTGAGACCACAATCAAAGTTGGTACACCACCACAGGAGTTAACTATTGGAATCGACACTGGTTCATTCAGCTTGTTGCTTAACACCTGTCCTTCTGGTGACTGCACAGACTATGGATTCTACTCAACAGATGATTCCACAACAGCTTGGAACACAAGCGAGAGTACTTCTGGCTCTTTTGCAGATGGTACTTCTTACTATGGGTACGTCTTTGAGGATGTTGTGAGCTGGGGTGAACTCACTCTGGTGAACTCCTCAATCATCTCTGCTGAACTTGAAGATCAGTACAACGTGATGGGACTTGGTTACAACAGCGGCCAAGTCGGTGAGAATGAGACACCTCTTGCTACCGCTTTCACAGATGGCCTCATCAGCAGAAGGGTCTTCAACGTTTTCGTTAACCCAGACACGTCTGAAGGTGCACTCATCTTGGGTGGTATTGATGCTTCAAAGTACACAGGCACCCTCGAGAAGGTTCCAATCACCACAGACTCCATATACTGGGAAGTCAATGTCACTGGTATCTCTACTGACTGTGGATTCTCCAACACTGATACATACCCTGCTCTGATTGACACTGGTGCTCAGCTTTCTACTCTCCCAGAAGAGCTTTTCATTTCCATCCACGAGCAGTTCGACGGTGTCCATGTCTCTCCAACAATTGATCAGATGACTGACGACTCTTACATGTTCAAGTGCAGCAACGCAAAGACAATCTACTTTGAATTCTCTGGCAAGAAGATTGCTTTCTACCCAGAGACCTTCTTGTTGCAGGTAACAGACGAGAATGGAGATGGCCTCACAGACGAAGACGGTGATGACTTGTGTACCACTTCCTTTGCCGTTGACAGTGAAATCACCATCGGTGCCAACTTGCTACCAAACCTGTTCTTGGTTTTTGATTACGACAACGCTGAAGTTGCCATTGCCCAGGCTTCGTTTGATGGATCTGAAGACCTTGTTGAGGTCACTGATGAGATCCCAGGTGCTGTTTCTGCTGCTGAATACGGTTCTGACTCTGCCTTGGCTACTGAAATCTCTACCCCAGTTGACTCTGCCTCCACCACCACTCTTTCTATCACGCCTTCAGTCTTGCAGGCTGCCTACACTGGTGAGATCTCCAGTGAGTGCTCCACTTCCTCGTCCTCTTCCTCAAGATCTACCACCACTACAGCCTCTGGATTCAGAAACAAGTTGAGCACTATCACTATCTCCTCTGGTGTCACATACTTGGCCTCTCAGACTACTAAGACAACCACATCTCTCACATGCTTTGAGTGTTCTACCTCCACTGTCTCCACTTCCTCTTCCAAGATTGTGACCACTATCCACTCCCAGACTACCCAGACATCTACTTCTCACACATGCTTTGAGTGTTCTACTTCTACAGTGAGCTCTTCCACCTCTTCCTCTACTTCTTCCTCTACTTCTTCTACTACTTCCTCTACTACTTCCTCTACTACTTCCTCATCTACCTCTTCATCCACCTCTTCATCTACCTCTTCCTCTACCTCTACCTCTTCCTCTACCTCTTCCTCTACCTCTTCTTCTTCCTCGACTTCTTCCTCCACTACTCCTGAGTCTTCTACCATCACAGAGACCATTACATCTTGTCCAGGAGGATGCACCACCACACTTTCACCACCTTCTCCAACTGTGAGTACCGTTGAGTCCTCTTCGGAGACTACAAGCTCATCTTCCTCATCTTCTGTGGTCTCATCTTCTGTGGTGTCGTCTTCTGTTGTGTCGTCCTCCAGCTCCTCCTCTGAGATGTCATCCTCTTCCTCATCTTCAGTCATCCCATCCTCCTCTACTGAAGTGACTTCTTCTTCATCGTCTTCGGTCACTCCATCGTCTTCTTCCGTGGTCTCATCTTCCAGTTCCTCTTCTGAGACATCCTCTTCCTCTTCCTCTTCCTCTGAGATTGTCACTTCTTCTTCTGTCATCCCATCTTCTTCCTCTGAGATCCTCACCTCTTCTTCTGAGATCTCTTCTGTTGTCACACCAAGCTCATCTTCCTTCTCTGAGATCGAAGTTCCATCTTCTTCTGAGGAGATCACTTCCACCTTCACCACTATCTCACCACAGGAGCCAAGCTCTACTTCTGAAGAGGAGTCCTCGTCCGAGGTTGAGACTACTACTCCAGAGACAAGTACTTCAGAGACCAGTGCTTCAGTGACTACTACTCCAGAGTCCACTGTCATCACAACTGTCATCACAACCAACTCCAGAGTCATCACCATCACCACTACTGTTCCTTGCACCCCTGAGTCAACTGAGACCACAGTTCCTTCCACCTCTGAGACCTCTGAGACTGAGAGTTCTATCGTTGAGACCGGGTGTGTTCCATCCACAGAAGTTGTCACTGTCACTACCGAGGCCAACTACTACACCTACACCACCACACATCTATGCTCTACTTCAGTTCCAGAGACAACCACCACCGTTTCTCCAGAACAGCCATCTGTTGTTTCCGAAGAGTCATCTGTCACATCCACCTCTACATCACCAGTCATCACGACTACTCCAGTGACTGCTACCCCAGCCATCACCACAGAGAAGAACACCACTGTTACAGTGAACACGGACACCACCGTCTCTTCCAGCTCTGACGTTACAACCATTGTGACCCAGACCAACTCCGTGACAATCACAACGTCATCAACTCCATCGGTGCTCACATACGAGGGCAGTGCTGGTCTCTTGGCCGGCTCCTTTGTGATGCTCTTTGTTCCATTCTTGTTCTGATTTGTATACCTCCGAGTATGAACACTCGCCTTTAATTGTACTTTTAATGTTTGTAATGTTTGTGGGTTGTTGTAGACAGTTGTTCGTGGTGTGACAGGGCTTGTTATCTGCTCGATCTAGGGGTGTTACGGACATTGCCTGAAGTGGAAGACACAGCCGAGCCCGGCCGAGCTGTGGTGTGAGGTTCATGACTAATTGAGTCAGTTGTCATGGTGTTCCACAACAGGTGGTGCTCCGTTGGTGTCATGAGCCCACCGAAATAGGTCAAACAGGCCTCAAATGACACCCAAAATCCGGGGATCTCTGCAAAAGGGCACCAGTCAGGGCTTGGTCACTCTGAGTAATGTGCCACTAATGTGTCAGTCGGGTGTTCTCAGCCACTGTTTGTTTACATTTGACGCGATAATTGAAACACGAAACACGAAAGCGACGCGAAAAGAGAAGCAAACGACACCCGAAAGCGTAAAAGGTAAACAAAGAAGACGCGTCTGGTCGCGTCCAAGATGGGTGGGATCTAGGGGTATATTGGTGGATTGTGATATGAGTGCTTGGGGTATGGAGCTCAGAGCTAGACTGCTAGACTCACTGAATCTGTAGCTACACACTCATATAACTAAATCTGCAATCACCCCACTAGAACCCCCTCATTACCCAGGAAAGCACCCAGATCGCCTTGATCAAAACACGGTAAGAGCACTCAGCCAATCAGCGACGGTCAGCGCAACACGAACGCGTAAAGCCCGCCAACGCCACCCGAAAATTTGCACGGACGCGTTCAAAAAGTAAACAAACCCGAAACACGGCACACGGCAGAGATCTTGGAGACGCGTATATAAGAAGTCTGCTGTCCGCCGGTCCTCCTTGTCTTTCCCTCCGATCTTGAAACAACACACAACAAACCAACACAATCAACAATGTCCATCCAAGAAACACCATCCAAGGCCGCTGCTAAGGTCCTCTCCAACCTCGACCTCGACGACTCCAAGAAGGACCTCAGAGCCGAGCTCACCGCCGCTGCTGCTCGCAAGGAGGCTGTTGTCTCCCTCGAGGACAAGGCCGTTGTCGACACCTCTGCCGCTGATGACGCTAACCACCAGCAGTTCTTGTCCAAGCACAGAACACACAGACACCAGCTCAAGGAGTTGGAGAAGGACGAGCCTTTGCTCCAGGAGAACACCCGTCGTTTCGTCTTGTTCCCAATCAAGTACCACGAGATCTGGCAGGCATACAAGAAGGCCGAGGCTTCCTTCTGGACCGCTGAGGAGATTGACTTGTCCAAGGACACACACGACTGGAACAACAAGTTGACTGACAATGAGCGTTTCTTCATCTCTCGTGTCCTTGCCTTCTTTGCCGCTTCTGACGGTATCGTCAACGAGAACTTGGTTGAGAACTTCTCCGCTGAGGTCCAGATCCCAGAAGCCAAGTGCTTCTACGGTTTCCAGATCATGATGGAGAACATCCACTCTGAGACCTACTCCTTGCTCATTGACACCTACATCAAGGACCCTAAGGAGGCTGAGCACTTGTTCAACGCCATTGAGACAATCCCATGTATCAAGAAGAAGGCTGACTGGGCCATGAGATGGATGGCTGACTCCAACGCTCTTTTCGCTGAGAGACTTGTCGCCTTTGCTGCCGTTGAGGGTATCTTCTTCTCCGGTTCCTTTGCCTCCATCTTTTGGTTGAAGAAGAGAGGTTTGATGCCAGGTCTTACCTTCTCCAACGAGCTCATCTGCCGTGACGAGGGTCTCCACACCGACTTTGCATGCTTGTTGTTTGCACACTTGAAGAACAAGCCATCCCCAGAGATTGTCGAGAGAATCATCACCGAGGCCGTCGAGATCGAGTCCGAGTACTTCACCGACGCCCTCCCAGCTTCCTTGTTGGGTATGAACGCCAAGCTCATGGTTCAGTACGTTCAGTTCTGTGCTGACCGTTTGCTCATCTCCCTCGGCAACAAGAAGTTCTACAACGTCTCCAACCCATTCGACTTCATGGAGAACATCTCCTTGGCCGGAAAGACAAACTTCTTCGAGAAGAGAGTTTCCGACTACCAGAAGGCCGGTGTCATGGCTTCCACTTCCAAGGCAGACTCTGCTGCTGACAACTTTGCCTTCGACGAGGACTTCTGATCTGGATTACAAGAAAAAAAAACACCACCACTGGCTTCGGTTCAATTCTCTTTCTTTTTTCCTCCTTGCGCTTAATGATTTTGTTATGACCCAGAGCACTGCAAGGGCTCAACTTTGTATATTAGTTACTCATCTATTGTAAGATACCTTCTATTGAATGCTTGTAGATCATCATTTCTAGCTCTTGACCAAAACACCAGTGCTTTTGTCCACGGAGACCACCGATTACACTGAGTCTACAATCACATTGAGTCCATATTCTTTTGATTAAGTCAGTGTTCTATCAAAAAGCATAACATCACAAGGAACAAGATAAAAAACCGAAACACATATACATTTGAACGTTCAAGACAACATATAAGGTAGAGCAGGACCGACCAAAGCGTACACTGATCTTGTGGCAAGCGAAAAAGGAGGGAAGAGGATATCGCTCATCTCCATAGAGTCTCAAGAGTCTGAGTTCCACTCAATCTCAACGTAGGAAGCCCTTTCTGGTCTTTGATGATGGTGCTGCTGGTGGGTCTACCAGAGTTGGGTTCAAACGGGCATTCTCCAGCTCCTTCTTTTTCTCCTCCAACTGCTTCACCTGTTTCAGCAACTTCTCCTTGACCTCCTTGTGTCTGGAGAACAACTCAGCCTCAGACTTCTGCAACTTCTTCTCCTTCTCAGAAACCTTTTGCTGGAAGATCTGCTTCATCTCAGCCTCCAGCTTGGCCAGCTTAGCCTCATGGAGAGCCTTCTCTTCCTGATGCTTGATGGATGGGTCAAACTCTCTGAATACATGCTCATCCTGTGAGATTCCCAGCTTCAGCAGCTTTTCTGTTCTGTAAGTCTCGTACAGGACCTTGGCAGTCTTTTCACGGAGCTCCTCCAAGAAGTTTCTTACCAACAACTGACGAAGTTTGACAAAGTCATTGTGATCCTCATTGTCAACCTCAATGATACCCCATGGGTACTGACGTGCTCTCACCTGACGACCATCTGGTGTCTGGACCTCGGTGGAAGAACCAACAACGGCAAACGGCAACTTGCTGACAATCTCCTTCGAGTTCTCAATGGTCTCCTCATCATCGTCGTCATAGATAGCAGGCTGGAAGATCTCAATGCCCTGTGCCTTGATGTCGTCCAGGATTCTCTGCTTGAACTCAATGATCTCCTCCTCGGTCAATGTGTCGGACTTGGCAATCACAGGAATGACGTTGACCTTCTTGTGAACGTGCTGCAAGAACTCAATGTCGAGAGGCTTCAAAGAGTGACCAGTTGGCTCAATGAAGTACAAACATGCGTGGATTCTCGAGTCAGTGTATGCGGCTCTGTTGATCTTGTTCTCAAACTCCAAGTACGAGTCAAATCTGCTGTTGATCTCCTCGACAATTGGCAGCCACGCGTCTGTGTTGTTGACCTGTTCTCCAAATCCTGGGGTATCCACAACGGTGAGATGCAACTTGACACCGTTCTCCTCAATATCAGTCTCTGCAGTGCTGATAGTCACACCGGCTGGTCTCTCCTCGGCTGGGTCTCTTGGAGCCTTTGGCTCGTACAAGTCCTTGTTGAACAATGTGTTGATCAAGGTGGACTTTCCCAAACCTGCTTCACCAACAACCAACAAGTTCAAACCGAAGCCTCTTCTGATGGACTTTCTGTGCCACTGCTTAGGCAAGTTGGCGAAACCCACGTATCCCGTCAGCTTTCTTCTGATGATCTTGATGTCGGACTGTGGAGTCTTGGAGGCGGAAGCGGAAGCGGAGGACTTGGAATGTGGGACTGCGGAGCCGTTCTCCGTCTTGACGTTGGAGGGGGTGGATGCTGATAGGTCGAGTGGCTCTGTGGAGTCAGGCTTCAAGGCAGCGGAGGGAAGGAGCTCGTCTGAGGTGCCATTGGAGTCGCCGTTGGTGTGGAGAGGCTGTTCCTTCGAGTATGTGCTTGCTGCGGAGTTGAGGAGGTCTGTGGTCTCGCTCTTGACGGTGTTTTCCACGTCGTCGAGCATGGAAGACGGCTTGTAGGACTCAGACACGGACATTGGAAGCGATTGTCGACCGGCGCTGGGCTTCTGGAGGTGTCGATTTGATCTCAGAGCGCGTGTCTTTTTGTGTTTTTCCGTGAAAGAGAACGCGTTCGAATGAAACACAAACATGAAAATTGACCGGAAGTGGCCCGATTCGGACACGGACCAGATCCGAGGCCGCGAACACGTTTGATCCCGGGATCTCATCACCGACGCGTTGAGTGCTGAGGTTGACGCGTCTGGAGCTGACTTTAGCAACTTTTAGGTCACTCAGAGGCTCACAACAATGTCATACTCTACAGAGATCACGAAGCTGCTCGAGGAAGGTGCAAAGTCGTACGCGGCCAAGAAGTACGAGGTTGCCGTGGAACACTACGGTGAGGCCTGCCAGCTGTACTCTCAGGACCACGAGGGCGAGGAGGATGCAGAACTCTTGTTCTTGTACGGAAAGGCATTGTTCCAGGTTGCTGTATCGAGAAACGGTCTGTTTGGTGGTAATCCAGAGGAGACAAGCAATGCTGCCGCTCAGACCACTACCGAAGAGGAGAAAGAAGAGGAGAAGCCAAAGAATGGGATGTTCACCTTCAGTGAAGATGTGCCTCTAGCTGAGGAGGAAGACGACAGCAGTGACGAGGAGGACAAAAAGCCAGAGGATGATGACGAAGAAGGCGACTGGGAAGATGAGGAGGAAGGTGCAGCTGCTGATGAAGACCAAGAACAACAACAGGACAGCCCACAAGAGGAAGAGCAGTCTGACTTTGAGATCGCATGGGAGATCCTAGATCTTGCCCGTACTCTCTTCGAAACCCAAATCTCAAACACGACACATGACATCCCAGCCAACGCATCCGAGTCCACCGATCCAGTGATCAAGAACAAGATCAAACTTTCGGAGATCTATGACCTTCTCGGTGAGATCTCGCTCGAGACGGAGAACTTCAAACAGGCGACAGAGGACTTTGGCTCATTGCTCAAAGTCAGGGAAACGATATATCCATTCGAGTCCAACCTGATCAGTGAGGTGCACTACAAGCTCTCACTTGCGCTCGAGTTCAACTTCGACAACGAGGATTCGAAGAAGAGTGCAGTGGAACACCTGAAGAAGGCTATTGCTTCGATTAAGGCCAAACAGACCAAGGAGGGCACGAACAAGGACGACGATTTGATCAAGGAGTTGGAGCTCAGACTCCAGGAGTTGCAGAAGGATCCGAATGAGGCGTTTGACCAGCAGAAGCTCGACATCATGAAGGGAATCTTGGGCGAGGCTACATCAAACAGTAAGGCATCAACGTCCATTGCTTCATCATCCAAAGCTGCTGCTCCTGTGAATGACTTGACATCTATTGTGAAAAAGAGAAAGGCAAAGCCAACTGATGCTGGTGCTAAGAAGGCCAAGAACTGAAAATGTGTTCAGTCATCAATGTAAACGACATCAACAGAAAAGACCAAAGTTGAAAAGTACTCCATTGTAGCCAGGTTGAACCTTTCTGCAGCAACTGCCAACAACTGCTCTGTGTAGAGATTGCTGATTCTCAATCGCAAAAAGTCCGTTGATGAGCCTGCAATATAGTTCGTAGCCATATCAGAACCGACGTTGACAATGAGGCCGTGTCTGAGAAGATTGGTGTACATGTACTCGATGTGATCCAGCCCATCACCTGTACCTGGCGGAAAGTTGAACCTGACAACGAAGAACATACCCCCATCGGGCTTGATTGGAGTGATCCACCCTCTGCGGAAGCACTCTGAAGACTTGAGCTTATGGAAGAAGAGATCGGTACGCCATGTGTTCTCAAGCGAGAGCTTGTAGCACCAGTTGAGGTATCCGTCGTACCCTCTGCCAAACGCCTTGATAACTCTCATGAAGACCGCCTGCGATAAGCCTGATGCGGCCTTGGTGAAGACATCACTGTATATGATGAAGGCACTGATGATGTCGATCCGTCCTGCAACGAAACCAAGTCTGATACCAGGGAAGAATGTCTTTCCAAAGGACTCCATGCGGAAGACTCGTCCATCAACGTCCAAGCTCATGTAGGACACATCCGTTCGTATCAGCTTGTACTCCTCAAATGTGCTGAAGTCCTGGAGCCGAATGTTCCCATCTGGATCATCTTCCAAGATCAATATGTCGTACTTCTGGCACAACTCGTAGATCCTCTTTCTTGTGCGGTAGGGGTGCGTGAGGCCAAGCGGGTTTGATGTCAAGACGAGGTACAACAACTTGGGTCTCTTGAAGCGTACGTGAATCGAGTTATCCCACTTCTCCAAGATGTTTTCGAAACGATCAACGTCAATGACTGGACCTCCCTCCTCAAGAACGACTGGGATGCCGGCCTTGTGTCCTCCAAGAGACTCGATGATGGCCCAGGCAGGCGGGTAACCGTACTCCTCCACAAAGACAACCTCATCTGGAGCCAAGAACATGGAGAGAAGTTTGGTCAAGGCATCAGCACTACCCGAAGTGACAGCGGTCATGAAGTGGTATGGTGGGTGTTGCATCTCTCGTATGTAGGTCTCAAAGAGCTCTGTGACTGGTGGAAGGCCTCTTGTCAAGCCCAAGTCGAAGTACTGGGCGAGCGTGACGTCGGAGAGCTTGTGGGACAACTGTGGGATTGAAACGGTACCGAAAGCGGGCTCTGATGGAGTGGCGTGGAAGGAGATGTCGAGGTTGACTATGGGGAAGTTGCGGAAGTCCGTGTAGTTGTTGGCCATGGAAAGAGGATTGGGGTGGATGTCGTCTGGGGGCGGGCGGTTGAGGAAGCCACGGGGCCTCTGTCTGTAGCCGTTGAGATGGCGAGCGAGATCGATCATTGGAGGCCTATCACTGTGGCATTTGTAGTGAGATGGTGGTGATGGAAGGTGTGAATTTGTAACCGGAGGCAAATGGGAAAGGTAAACAAAGGAACACAAAACAGTACCAAAGACACGGCCGCGGTTAAAAGGGCCGTAGAAAGGCTACAAATACACAGCAAAAACAGCTCTAGACCATCAGAGACCACCAAACTACAGCTTGCACCACTCCAGTACCCAAACTAACCCAGACACCGCCCCAATCACCGCCAAAGAGCAAGCGACTAATACAAAAGGCAAATGGCTGTGGCGCGGACCGACCCGATTGGGCAAAAATGAGACGCGTCAAATTTTTGGCATTTCAAGAACACACCAGAACCTGAAACCTGAAATCTGGCGCCATTCTCCCGTCTTCCACACACTCAGAGCACACACAGAACACACCACAAACACCACCAGAACATGTCCACAAACGAAGATATCGCAGCGGAGAACATCCTCAAGAGAGCTGAGCTCACGCGGATCTCCCGCCAGCTCAAGACAAGGCTCTCGCAGACAAACCTCAAGGCCCGCCTCAAAGAGAAGAAGTCCATGGACCAGCTTGGCTCAGGAAGGGCTACCATCCCATCCTCCTTCTCCAGCTCGTCCATATCGTCACAGAATACGCACTCGCTTCCAAGCGTTGCTGCCACCTCGGTTCCTTCACAGGCTTCATACTCCCAGCTGATGGCGGCCCCAGACACAAGACTTTCCTTCACACCTTCGCCTCAAAGACTCCGGAACAAGCGCTCTTTGGAATCCATGGATGCCAATCGGACCGAAGACGAGTCAGAGTCTCCCCTCAAACGCTCGGCTCTTGCACAGTACCCACCATCCTCACCGCTCTACGAGGAACCTTCATTCTCGGTGCCAAAGACACCTCCACAGCAGAAGATCACTCTCAACACGGATATCTACAACACAGCATCTACCAACAAGACCCAGATCCACTTTTCATCACCAGCACAGCCGAACCCAGCTGCCAATAGTGCTTCTTCTACACTCCAGAAAGCTATTCTCTCCACTCCTAAGCAGCCACGTGATGAAGGTGCAGACCTGTTGATGTTCCTGGCCACGTCTCCATCCCCTGTCCAGTACAAGAACCACAGCCACTCACACATCAACATCCCATCAACGCCATCACGCAGCATCAAGGCTGCTCTCCAGGCTGCTTCATCCCAGGTGAAACCAAGCTCGAACAACGCTTTGCAGAACAGCAACTCGCTCGGCTTGACACCGGGAACGCCAAAGAACCGCTTCCTCAAGACGCCCGGCTTCAACATGAACGACTACGTCAACCTGTTCACGCCTTCGCCAGCAATCACGAGAACACCGGGCGATCTCTCCAAAGACGTCAACGGCAAGCTCATCAAGTTTTGAGGCTCTCGGCTGCAGATTTGGCTTGTTTTGACAGTATCTTTGATTCCGGTTTCGGCCACTTCACTTCCGTTTTCGGCCAAATGAGACGCGTCATTTGTTTTTCGCGTCGCGTTTGCTGGTGTCCGGGTGTTTGGGTGGATGGAAGATTTTTCTCGGTTTCAAAGGGTCAGCCATACAATCTGTTCCCACTATCGCCATTTGATCCCCACCGCATCTCGATCTTCAAGGATGAACTCACAACAGTTCCAGTTCAGCTACCCGGACCGTGCTGGCTCAGAAGGCCCCGGGTTCACATCCTCCCAGCTGGCAACATCACAGCTGCCGTCCTCGATCCTTGACTCGGATGACATCCCTGCCTCATCTCAACTGTCCTCTGCCTCCCAGGCCAAACTCCCTCGTGCTACTCTCGAACAGAAGATCAAGGTCCTCGATTGGCACCACATGAACTCTACATCGCAACAACAGACCGTGTCCCATTTCGCCCAGTCAGAGGAGTTTGGAATCACCAAGTCGTCATTCAACAGATGGATCAAGGATGAGCGCAAGCTCCGCACGGCGTACAAGTCCACGAGTGTCGAGTCCCGCACGAACATCAAGACAGTGCAAGCACGCAAGTTCCCTGGTCCTGATCGATGTTTGGAGAAATGGGTCGAGCAGCGACTGTTTGAGAATGAGGCGGTGAGTGAGAGTGCTATTGTGCAGAAGTGGAACGTTTTCCAACGGTTATACAATGCCGGTGCGGAGAATGTTGAGACGGAGGAAAAGGCAAAGTCGAATGGTTGGGTGCATCATTTCAAGAAGAGAATGAAATCGAGAAAGGCACAGATTGTCTCGTTCGTCGATCATCAGTTGGTACATTACTCTGAGAGTGTCAGTGCTGAGAAGAAGAGACTGGCACAGGTGTTGTCAATGTATAACCCGAGAGATGTCTTCCATGTCGATGAGTTCGGTATCACTGACCGCATTGTCCCTGTCGGTGCACAGTACTCAAGATTCACTGTGGGCATCTGTGCGAATGCTGATGGTACACAAGTTCTTGACCCACTGATCATCTCCCATGGTGCAGAGGTGGAAGGATGTATCTTTTCAAGAGTGGGCCTGACTGCAGAGCTGTTCTGGGACTACCTGAACAATCTCAGCCAACAACTTGGCGGGAGAAAGATTGTGCTATTGCTCGACCGTTTGTATGAACACGTCACTGCGCACGATCTGGCAAACATCACAATCATCTGGCTCGACAAGGCCGAGTCTCCGTTCCTCAACGTTTCGAGATGGTTCAAGCTCGAACTGAAGACACTACTGCTCAAACACATGCTTGTTGAATGGACGAACCATCGTCGTGTTCCAACTCGTAACGAGGGTGACGTTGTCGTGATGTTGAGACAGGTGCTTGACCGACTCACCACAGGAGCTATCATCCGTGACTCTTGGGCTGCTTCTGGTATCGTTGGTGATCAGCCTGCTACTCCGTGGGTCGATTTCAGAGAACAGGAGAACACGTTTGGAAAGATCCTTCGTCTGGCACAGGACAAGAAGCTTGTTGATACTCTTGCATTCGGATTCAAGGAGTTGTTGTTCCCTGTTGATGAGGTTGTCAAGAACAGACATTTATCAGATCAGGAGATTGTTGCACTTGTCAAGATCTCCGAGCTGCCATCCTCCTCAGTCAACACTGGTCCCCTTGCCTCACGATCTGTTGAGGCTGAAACGAGGAAGAAGAGCAATGAGATGTTTGCACAGCTGATGGATTCAACGCAATGGAAGAAAGTTGACCGGTTGATCCATCATGAACTTGCAGTGTTCTTCCAGAAGGAGTCAACAAAGGCACGGTTCCCACACAGCTCACAGGCGTTTGGAAAGTTCTGGAACGAGTATGTCAGCGAAAGTATGGACGCAGTGTTGGACGAGCGTGAGAACTACAACATACTGCCCGAGTTGTTGAACCAGTGATGGTGGTGTTAGTTGTATAATAAATTAATTACTGCATAGTTTAAATACGTTTCTCCCACTCCAACCAACACTCGTCAAACAGTGGTCTTGAGGTGTAACTGTCCGCCATACTCATGAGTTGAACATCTGTCAGTGTCTCCTTCTTACCAGAGATGCCTGCCGTTCCCATCATTGCTGGCTCATCACTCAGCTTGGTACACCACTCGGAAGACACCTTGGAACGATATCTCCAATACAACTGAGCCACACACAGCTTCATCTCAGTCACTGCAACGTTCATACCCAAACACATTCTGTTACCAGCCCCAAACACAAACATGGCACTTCTCATCACCTGGAGTCTCTTCTTGAACTCCTCCTCTGATTCATCAGACTGCTGCAACCAACGCTCTGGAATGAACTGTTCAGGATGGACGAAGATCGAAGGATCGTTGTGAATAGACCATGGCTGAACAGAGACAACTGTCCCCTTTGGAAGAGTAACACTCTGTCCATTTGGAAGCTCAACAGCATACCCTTGCTTAGAGTCCACAACTCTTGGTTCACTTCCAGGGATAGCAGCATGCAGTCTTGTGGTCTCAGAGATCACAGCGTCCACATATGGAAGCTTATCAATCTCATCCAACGGAATGAAGTCAAGTGGAGTATCACCATAGTGCTCACGCATCTCTTGGTAGATCTTGTCCTGGATGTGCTTGTTGATAGGTCTTGACAACTGCCAAGCACAATAAGTCAACGAGGCACCAGTGGTTTCATGACCAGCGGCAAGATGATCAAACACTTCTGAACCAATAGCCCACTTGTTCAACCCAATGCTCCATAGTGTTCTCACCAGTGAGTTCTCACCAGTGTCGCCATTCTCCTCCAGATCGTCATGCGCTTCAAGAAACTTGTTCTTCGACCACTCCCTGCATTCAGTAGACAACTGTGCCGTTTTCTCATCAGCGGCCCATGACCACAAAGATGGAACAAGTGTCGTCCAGAACCACATAGAAGACGATGCACGGAATGCCTCGATGACCTTGCGCTGTCTGAGATCCAGCAGGAGGTTTGTGGTGAACTTCGACCCGAGCTCATAGTACGTCACGACATCCATAGCCAATGAGTTGAACATCTGGTACACGTCAATTGAGCTTCCGAGGGTTTGGTCAACAAACTGGACAAGGTTGGCGACCTTGGTGTTCATGTGCGCCTGTGAGTCATCTTGGAAAACGTTCGTCTTGGTGTATATCTTTGTCATTAGTTTCTTTCGATCGACGTGCTCCTTTCTGTCCAGCTTACTGAATGCATTGGGCTCGTCAAAGTTGTTGAACTGTGCGTAGAAAGTGGACTTGGGCAGGTTTTGCTTGATGTAGACACGCTTCAGGTGCTCCAGACTCGACAGTGAGATCTCGTTGGGCCCAATCTGGACAACAGGGCCATACTTCTGGTGCCACTTGTTGAGTTTGGCATTGCGGGACTCGATTCGTTGGTCGTTGAGTGAGAGAAGGCTCGTGATCTTGTACGCCACTGGGCCTGGGATGGCACGCAGAGGACTGAGGACGAAGGGGAAGAGGAAGATGAGATAAGTGGTGACAGCTGCGACAAGCGTGAGGACCGTCTCCGCTGGATGATCCACGATGAGATTGAGCAGCGTTTTTGTGATTCCCTGTGGCATCTTCACTCGCTCATTTGGTTCAAGAAGTGTGGGCACAAGAGAAGAAGCTGAAGAAGCAGGATCATCCAATCTTCAAGTACTGCAGCGGAGGATCTTTTATCGCAGGCTTCAGCGGGCGCGCGTTTCCGGAACCGGACGCATCATCTAATTGCAGGCGACAACGAGCTTGACTCATCCGCTGAATATTGAGCCAATCGGAGAGGTTTAATTTGCGGAAATGTATTTTTGTGGCGTGTTTAAGACCATTCAGGTGAAAACAGGGACACAAATGGACATCTGGAGGGGTTTGATGGTAATCTATGCTGTCTCGTCCCAACCCGGAAGCTATTTCCGCAATTCCGCTCGCGGGGTATCTCCATTGTTCTCCAGGCGATGTCCATTGATCTGGGCGATTACAACTACAACATTTCGATACTTTCAAGCTATGAATGCTTTATTTTTGTTAAATAGTAGTGGAGTGTGTCCAGCGAGTGTACATGATCCAAGAGATCACTTCGTCTTGTCAAATGCCTTGAGTCTGAGCTCAGGAAGGAACCCAAAGTGTTCAACATACTCGTACTCATCAGCTTTACCCAACAGCAATACCCTCAGGTACTCCAGGTACACCACGTAATAGTAGACACCTGTACCAGTGAGTATATGCCACCATGAGTGAAGCTCAAAGAAGAACCCATAAGGCATACCGACAGAACGTCTCAGCGAGATCCAAGAGTTGCAGAAGTGGACATCCATGTTCCACAAAAAGTATCCACTGAGGAAGATTGAAATACCAAGTCCCATTGTCTTGAACAAGTCATGCTTCAGCTTGGCATCATGGATGTTCTTCTGTGCAAGGTTGTAACTCTCGTAGACAATAACAACGTTCATGACAGCGTACGCCACCTGATGGATAGTCGGATCTTTGAAGTACAAGTAGACTGCAGTCAGGAGGTTTGCACCAAACCCAACAGCAGCACCAACTGCCCACGAACCACTCGAAGTCTTTCCCTCGGAGAAGATAGACCACATTGGAACGCAGGTGGCGTAAATCATTGGCAGCTCATCAAGCAGCTGGAACTCGTACTTCAGCGTCATGTGGAACAACCAACTTCCAATACCAACGAGCATGAATCCGAAACTGATGATAATGAACCTCACTTCGAACCCGTTGCGCCATGCTGACTGCATTGCAAACAGGGCAAGGATGATGAACACGGAGTTCGAGATCGTGTTCATGGCTTCGGCAACATACGGAGAAACAACATAGTTCTCCTCGCACCAGTCGATTGTGGACGTGACGGTGTCCCAGTACCCGGAGTACGGTGTCTCAGGATATTCTTGGGCAAACGGAAGTTTCATCAGTGTAGTTTTAAGTTACTTGGTGGAGAAATAATACTCTCTGACTGATAAGACCTTTGATTGAAATGAGATGCGTGAAGCGTGTGTGTGTGGGGACGCTAATGCTTGATCTGGGCCAGAATAGGTACTGTGCTCTGTGTGTGTGTTTGTGTGTGTGTATGTGTGAGGGCAAAAGTTGTCAGTGTGGCAAAGTCTTGTCTTTCAACTCAAAACAACAACTGGAACGAGCTGAGTGTTGCTCACGGGACTCAGCCTTTTAAATAGAGTCTAGAGTCCTGGAGTGGGATGCCGTTGTTTACGGTGCCCGTGCAGAAATGGCAGATCAGAGTATTACGTAAACATCCGGACACCACTCAAGCGCGAAAGTTGGAGAAAGGGGGAGGCGGTCAGCTTACCAAGAGCACTTGACTGGGCGGCTAACTGGCGATAGAGGAGATAACAGCTTACAAAACGATACCGCCAGCCTCAATCAACCATCCAGACACCAACAACTGACAGTGAGATGAAGTCCAAGTTCATTACGTCAAAGCCACGTGCCGCCGCCGCATTGGACTGGGCCGCCCCTCTCAAGTCCTATCTCAAGGCCATCTACGGCACCTCTCTCGACCTTTCATCGCAAGTGAAGCAGTTCGCCTCCCTCAGAGACTGTGTTACTCAGGATGACTCAAACTTGGAGACACTCAAGAACGCATACTACAAGTACTATGGCCAGCTTGAGCTCCTAGATCTCAGATTGCCGATCGGCGAGGGTGTTCATGTGAAGTTCAAGTGGTTTGACAGTTACAAAACCAGTACATCTCACTCACAGCACTCGTTGGCATTTGAAAAGGCTTCAGTTTTGTTTAATTTGGGGTCGGTATTGTCCAGATTGGCAGATCAGAGCTTTGCAGAGGGTGATTACAAGTTGGCGTACCAGTACTTCCAGTACTCCGCTGGTGTCTACAAGTTCGTTTCTGAGAACTTTCTACATGCTCCATCTGAGGACCTTGGTGGCAAGACGATGGCGTTCTTGCTGAGTTTGCAGTTGGCACAAGCCCAGGAGGTGTTCCTCCTCAAGGTGTTGAAAGAGCAGGAGGGCAAGGAGTCCTTGATTTCCAAGTTGACTGAATCTTGTGCTATTTTTTACGAGACCACGTTTGCAAAGTTTGACAATACTGATGAGTTCGGTGAGGAGTCTTGGTTGTCCCTGCTCAAGTTCAAAAAAGGATTCTACAAAGCTTTGGCATTCTACTACCACGCATTGAGTATCGAAGAGAAAAAGGTGGGCGAGTCCATAGCGTCTTTGAAGGCTGCTATTGAAGGCTGGAACTATATCAAGCCAATCAGAAACGACACAGGGATTGAGTTCAAGGAGTATATTACATTGGCGGAGGACAAACTCAGAACTCTTTCGAAGGAGAACGATCTCATCTATCATGATGCCATCCCTTTGAAGGATGCTGTGGAGATCAAGCCATTTGACGCCACCAAGGCTATCAGCTTGAACGACCAGAAGATTGAGAACGTCATTGGTGAAGATATCTTTGAGAAGGTCATTCCTATGAATGTTCATGAAAAGTTGAGTTTGTACTCGGAGGAGAAAGCCAAGATGCTCAGAGAACAGATCGAGTCAAGTGAGACTTCCGATACCGAACTCAGTTCATTCTTGGAATACTTGAAGCTTCCTGGTTCCTTGGCAAACTTCAAAGACTCTCTCAACAACAAGCTTGATGACAGGCTCATCACTTGGTCAAACACTGTCTCATCATCTCAGTACAGTGACGTAAAGAGAAACAAGACCTTGATCCAGTCCAAGAGAGATTCTATCTTGACTACGATAAAGAAGCTGGAGGTCAAGCTTCAGGAGGAGGAACAGGATTACAACTCGCACAGCTACCAGGTTGGCTCATCTCAGGAGCCATCATCAACTTCGAATGCCAGCATCAAGGATGAATTGACCAATGCTAAGCAGTCGCTTGTCTCGGCCTCGACGTTGGACAACCAGATTGAACAGACGTTGCAGGGTTCTTTACAAAACTTGGAGATTTTGAAGTCGAGATCGGCCATTGAAGCCGCCTTCTTCCCAAGCAACACCGAGAATTTATTGGATCTTTCTGACAACAACAGTGCTGAGACGACCAAGCAGAGCATTTCCAAGATTGAATCTAACTTGAGGATCTTGAACTCGATGAAGTCAGAGAGAAGCAAAGTCATTGAGGACTTGAAGAGTGCAGTTCACGAAGATGATATTTCGTCCATCTTGGTCTTGAACAACAAGAAGTTGACTGAGAAGGATGAGAAGGAGTTGTTTGCACAGGAATTGAAAAAGTTCGAATCTTTCAACAACAGACTTGATGAGCTCTCTTATAAGCAATCACAGGTCGTCAAGGCGGTGAAGAAAGAGTATCAGTCTCTCTTGACAAGCAACTCGAGTGTCAAGGACCAACAGCAAAAGATCATTGAGTTCCAAACCACGTTTACTCATTTCCAGGACTACGAGTCTAATGTCATCAAAGGATTGAGCTTCTATGAGGAACTGGAGAAGTTTGTTTCTCAGGTACAGTCCAACGTGGACTCGTTTGTCCAGAACCGCAAGTCGCAGAGACAGAGATTGTTGTCACAGAGCAGTGCAGTTGATCCTCTCACCCAGCGCTTCGAGGCATTGCGTACCAACTCAACGTCATCACAGCAATCACCGTTGACTCCACAGCAGCCGTTGTACCAGCAACCACAACAACAGAGTCAGACGTACGCTCCACAGTACCAGTCACAGTACCAAGCGCCTCCAGCACAGACATACGTCCCACAACAGTCCTCGCAGGCACCTCAGTTTGCTCCATCATACGCATACACCCCACCTGCTGTTCCAACCCCAACATCGGCTTACTCACAGCCTATGGCCCCATCATACAACCGTCCTCAGCAGCCACAGCCTCCATCCCAACCAGTTCCACCACAGCGCCCATCATATTCGGGCTCTACGGGCGGTTCGTACTCGGCAGCCGCATCCGCACCACCACTTCCACCAAAACAGGACACTGCTCATGAGTTTTACGCTCAGAAGTCTGCTTATGATTCATCGTTGTACAACAGCTACGGAAACTCTGGAAGCACCCCAAGCTCCGCAGGTGGGTACTCAACCCAGCAAAACAGTGGTGCATACTTTGGTGCTACACAGCCCTACGATCCAAGCAAGTACACTTGAACATCTGATAAACGATATCATGCTATGCCATTCATTGTAGGAGTGTATGTGTATCATCTCTTTCCTTGAGCTGGTCTCCCTTTTTTCTTTCCAACATCACTCTCTTTAGGAATCACATCTTCTTCTGAGAACCTTCCTTCACTCGCACGGATATAGTTAATGACACCATTGTCAACCAGAGCGAGAAGAATGCAGTTATATCCCTCTTTCATGCGACGCAACTGGCTTCTTCCCTTAGTCGTGACGTTCTTCTGCTTTGGCTTGGACTTGTCAAACGGTTCACGTGGGAAGCTTTCCTGTTTGATGGTTTCGTCCTCTTGTCCGGCATACAAAGAGCGGGAGAAGAGATCTTGGAGTTGGGAGTGGGTAGGGAGTTTGTGAGTGTGGACGTCTTGTACGACGATTTGGAAGTCGGGCGTTGGAGGTGCCTTCTTGGAGAAGGATGGGTCGGGCTTCCAGACGTCGTAGGTGATCTGGATCAGTTCCTGGGGTGAAGATGATGGGTAATGTGAGGTGAATGGGAGTTGAAGAGACTGGAATATCTGTGCTCGTGTAGTGAAGCGTGACGAGAGCCATCCCCTGGTGAATGCTGGATAGTTAATGAGCCCGATAAATCTGAAGCAGACCTTGAAAGCGTCGATGAATCTGTTTGATGAGATCGTTCGTAGTAAAGACGTCAAAGCAACAGAGATCGTACTTGTCTGTGTAATCTGAGTGTTTCTTTCTCTCTCCTCTTCGTGTCTGAGGACAATGTATCCACATCTCTTCAAGTTTGCGTAGACCTGGTACTCTGGGATGTTCTTCATGACAAGAGCATACACACTCTGTAGATCCATTCTGTTTCCAAATACTTCTTCTGTTACATCATCCTTGTGGGTAACATAGTATGGTTCCACAGTACCTCTCTCGACGAGATAAATGGCCTCTTCTGGTCTGAGATGGCACCACTTGCCCTTCACTGTTCCCATGTTCTGAAGATAACTCCCCTTCAGTTCACAAAGGATTTCATCTTCCGTGAAGTAGCACTTCACATTCTGCTTGACTGTGTGTGTCCGAGTTACTGAAAGAGCTGTGAACATATGGTTCAAAGATTGCTGGAGCACTTGACTCTGGATTTCCGTGTTGTCAGGCTCAAACTCCTTCTCTCCTCTTCGAAGCTGCGCTGTTGACTGGAAGTTCTCCCATGACTGTGGCTCATCTTCAGGGTCCAGCTCTGCCTCGAGAGCAATCACATGCTCGTCTTCCTCCTCAGCTGACATGTTGGCAGAATGCTCAAGAATGGAGTCCAGATATACACCTTCAGCCCTGAACATCGCTGTCTGCACTCTGCACTGAACAAGTGATGGATCTCACCAGCAGCGCATCATCAAACGAGTTCGCGGTGTTAGGAGCCCTGTCCAGCCACTTCTCTGGTACGCGCACGCTCATCTCAAAGTCCTCGATGGAATCTTCTAGAATGGCGAAAACTACCGGATTGGGCGAATTTCGCGAATTACCTCAGTGGGCGATGCGCTGGACGTCGACGACTTATAAATGGGCGATTTTTCACTTTGCTGCTCTCCGTCCGCTTCTCAATTCGCCTTCGTAAATCAAATACAAAACAAGACAAAATGAGCAAAGCTGTCGGGTACGTGATCTCTTTCTCACTGTGGGAGCTGCTAGCTGTTTGACATGTCCATTGGAGAGTTTGCAGGGGAGAAAGGCGCCTCTCTGATGTGCTTTTGGGGGCAAATGGATCATGTTTGAGTGGAATTTGGAGGTCTTTGCACCTGTTCTTTGCTCTGTTATACCAGAATCAATGTTCCTATGCATCAATGGCACCACATTCTATTCATTTCCCACCTCCATCTTCCTACCGCCACGTCAAACCGGCTTCAATCTCCCATTCTCACATTTTAGCCGCTGATACTAACACCTCACCAGTATTGATTTGGGTACTACCTACTCCTGTGTGGCTCACTTCGCCAACGACCGTGTCGAGATTATCGCCAACGACCAGGGTAACAGAACCACCCCATCTTTCGTCGGTTTCACTGACACCGAGAGATTGATCGGTGATGCTGCTAAGAACCAGGCCGCTATGAACCCAGCCAACACCGTCTTCGACGCTAAGCGTTTGATCGGTAGAAAGTTCGACGACGCTGAGGTCCAGAACGACATCAAGCACTTCCCATTCAAGGTTGTCAACGAGGGTACTAAGCCAAAGATCCAGGTTGAGTTCAAGGGTGAGACCAAGACTTTCACTCCAGAGGAGATTTCTTCTATGATCTTGACTAAGATGAAGGAGACCGCTGAGAACTTCTTGGGTACTCAGGTCAACGACGCCGTTGTCACTGTCCCAGCTTACTTCAACGACTCCCAGAGACAGGCTACCAAGGATGCTGGTCTCATTGCTGGTTTGAACGTTTTGCGTATCATTAACGAGCCAACTGCCGCTGCTATTGCTTACGGTTTGGACAAGAAGACTGAGGGTGAGAAGAACGTTTTGATCTTCGACTTGGGTGGTGGTACTTTCGATGTCTCCCTTTTGGCCATTGAGGATGGTATCTTTGAGGTCAAGGCCACCGCTGGTGACACTCACTTGGGTGGTGAGGATTTCGACAACAAGCTCGTCGACCACTTGGTTGCTGAGTTCAAGAGAAAGAACAAAAAGGACATCACCACCAACCAGAGATCTTTGAGAAGATTGAGAACTGCTGCTGAGAGAGCCAAGAGAACCTTGTCCTCTTCTGCTCAGGCCTCCGTTGAGATTGACTCTTTGTTCGAGGGTATTGACTTCTACACCTCCCTCACCAGAGCTAGATTCGAGGAGCTTTGTGCTTCCATGTTCAGATCTACTTTGGACCCAGTCGAGAAGGTCTTGAGAGACTCCGGTTTGGACAAGTCCCAGGTTGACGAGATTGTCCTTGTTGGTGGTTCTACCAGAATTCCAAAGGTCCAGAAGCTCGTTTCTGAGTTCTTCAACGGTAAGGAGCCAAACAGATCTATCAACCCAGATGAGGCTGTTGCTTACGGTGCTGCTGTCCAGGCTGCTATCTTGACTGGTGACCAGTCTTCCAAGACCCAGGACTTGTTGTTGCTCGATGTTGCTCCATTGTCCCTCGGAATTGAGACCGCTGGTGGTGTCATGACCAAGCTCATTCCAAGAAACTCTACTATCCCAACCAAGAAGTCTGAGACTTTCTCCACTTACGCTGACAACCAGCCAGGTGTTTTGATTCAGGTCTTCGAGGGTGAGAGAACCAGAACTAAGGACAACAACTTGCTCGGTAAGTTCGAGTTGTCTGGTATCCCACCAGCTCCAAGAGGTGTTCCACAGATTGAGGTCACCTTCGACATTGACGCTAACGGAATCTTGAACGTCTCCGCCCTTGAGAAGGGTACCGGTAAGACCAACAAGATCACCATCACCAACGACAAGGGTAGATTGTCCAAGGAGGACATTGAGCGTATGGTTTCCGAGGCTGAGAAGTACAAGGACGACGATGAGAAGGAGGCTTCCAGAATTGCCGCTAAGAACGGTTTGGAGTCTTACTCTTACTCCTTGAAGAACACCACCTCTGAGGAGTCTTTCACCTCCAAGGTTGACGAGGCTGACAAGGAGGCTTTGTCCAAGGCCATTGAGGAGTCTATCGCTTGGTTGGATGACAACCAGACTGCCACCACCGAGGAGTACGCTGACAAGCAGAAGGAGTTGGAGGCTGTTGCCAACCCAATCATGACCAAGTTCTACCAGGCTGGCGGTGCCCCAGAGGGTGCTGCTCCAGGTGGCTTCCCAGGCGGTGCCCCACCAGCTCCAGAGAACGACGGTCCAACTGTTGAGGAGGTTGACTAAACGTGTTGATCACTTTGAAAAATTTACACTATGGTTAAAGTCAGGGAGCTGCAGTTGTTTGTTTTTGCAGGCTGGGCTTCTTGTATAGAGGTCTTTTATATTGTAATCTTTTGCTAATTATTGTTTCGAAAAAAGGGGTCCTGTAGTAATGATACATCGGGGATCATAAAGCCACTGTAGTGTACACGTTGAATGTTGATTCAATCACTGGGTCTTGTGAGTCTCTGCCTCAACCTTCTTGATGATGCTGTACTTGTCAGCAGTCTTGATGAGACGCTTGAAGTCACCCCACTTTGCCTTGACAACTGGTGGAGCTCTCTGGTTGCTCACAAGACCATCAACTCTGACCTCCCAGTCCTTGAGGACGTTTCTGGTGAAGATGGAGCCCTCACTCTTGACCTTGATGAAGACGGAATAGGCAATCAAAGCGACCCATGACCACTTGTAAAAGAAGAGAGCCTTGAAGATGAGGACGACCAACAGGAGGAGTTCGGAACTGGCAGCAATTCTTCTGGACAGGTCGTGATTCTGAAGTGTGAAGGATGTGATCTTAGTAGCAACACCTGGAGCAAGGTCCAATGCTGGAAGGACATCCTTTCCGACAAAGGTCAGGACGTGGAAAAGGGAGAACACAACGAATGGGACCAGAGCGAGCCAGTGCTTTGGGAAGAAGAGCCAGATGGCAGCATCGTAGAGGTAGTGGACGTTGTCATCTTGTAAGAAAGCAGAAATCTTGAACCCTCCTGTGGCTGAGGCTGAGTAGGACTTCCGGTTCTGGTAGATGACAATAGCAAAGGTGGAGAAGGCACCAGCAAAGGTGAGTCTGTACCAGAACGTGTGAATGGCAATACCACCAATGAGTGGCTGGAAGTAGAGAAGACCGTTGAACACGACGATTAGGTTGCTGATAAACCAGGCGAATCTCACGTAGGACACGTTAACGAGGTCTTTGACCTTGTCGATTGTAGACTTTGCAGAGGGAACTGTCTCTGTTGGCTTTGCTTCGGCTGACATTGGGATGGATACTGGTATTTGTATGTCTTTATCGTGGCAGTTGGTGGGAAATATGGGTGGCAATTGGTTGTTGAGATGGGTTGCTATTAAAGGACGAGCTTTGACACAAAGTTCGTGTCGTTTTCAGCAAAAGTTGGATAATTACCGGATGAGGTAATTACTTAATCGGGCACAAGGGCCTGTCAAACTTTCGATGTCTCGATGAAGCTGACGAGTTCCGCTGCTGATGATCTTTTCTGTTGTTGCAGTTGACATTGGCACCTCCTGACGTCAGACGTAGAGCCCAATGGTTTCGTATAGAGCAAACGATCCAACTTACCGGATCTGTGAGTGTTATATTGCTTTGCCCAGTATAAATAGCATTGTTGCTCGCTGCAACCTCTCCACCTCCTGACCTCCACGGACAAAACATTTGGAAGCTGAATACTTTACAGGCGAAATGTTGATCCCTTCATTCATTACCTTCGTTCTGTTCTTCATCGTCTCTATGGCCTCACAGACTCCTCCAGATGGCAGGCCAGTGGTCCATTTGACGCCACCTTCCGGCTGGCTCAATGACCCGAACGGCCTCTTCTACAATCGCTTAGAGCAGAAGTACCATGCATACTACCAGTTCAACCCAACGGCCAATGTGTGGGGACTTCCATTGTTTTGGGGACATTCCACTTCCACTGACTTGCTTACTTGGGAATTCCACGGTGAGGCTATTGGCCCAGACAGACCAGATCATGGCATCTTCTCCGGTAGTATTGTGGTGGACAAGAACAACACATCTGGTCACTTTGCCGACCACATTCACCCGGAAAACAGAGTTGTGGCATTTTACACCCTCTATGACGAGAATGATATTCAAACTCAAGAAGTGGCTTTCTCCAGTGACGGGGGATACACCTTTGAGAAGTACGCTGCCAACCCCGTGCTCGACCTCAACAGTAAGCAGTTCAGAGACCCAAAGGTGTTCTGGCATGAGGATACGCAGCGTTGGGTGATGCTCGTTGTCAAGTCTCAGGAGTACAAGGTTCAGACATACATCTCCAAAGACCTCCTGCATTGGGAGTTCGGTGCAGACTTTGCTATGGAGGGATACTTGGGTAACCAGTATGAGTGTCCTGGTCTCTTCAAGGCACAGATCGAGAACCCTCATGATGGTGGTGTTGATGAGAAATGGGTTTTGCTCTTTGCAATCAATCCTGGCTCTCCTCTTGGTGGCTCTATCAACGAGTACTTTGTTGGTGACTTTGATGGTGTCACGTTTACCCCGGATGACCACGCCACGCGGTTCATGGACACAGGAAAGGACTTTTATGCATTCCAAGCATTTGACAACGTTGAGGATGGCCGTGTCTTGGGCCTTGCATGGGCTTCAAACTGGCAGTATGCCCAGAGAGTCCCAGATGATTTGGGATACAGGGGCTCGATGTCTTTGGTCAGAGAGTACACATTGAGATACGATCTCACAAATGATGAGACTGAGCAGCTCATCTTGATTCAAAGACCAGTTTTGTCTGAGGGTACTCTGACTGTTGCTGAACAGTTGAAGGCTGATGATCATGCATTGACTAGCTGTAACGCTGTTCAAACTGAGTTTGATTGCGACAACGCCGGTGTGCTTGACTTCAACATCACATTCACCGTGACCAACAACTCCCTTACAATGGACGAAGAGACCACTTTTGACATCAAAATTCTTTCCTCTGTCGGTAACGAATCCATCACTATTGGATACGACGCAAAAATTTCTGAGTTCTACATCAACAGACACACCAACCACCCATTCCAGCGCAAGAACCAATTCTTCACCGAAAGATGGTCCACCTTCGTCTACCCACTCACCAAGGACGCTGATGGCAATAAGGTGTACCAGATCTACGGTTTTTTCGACAAGAATATCATCGAGGTGTACTTCAACAACTGTGCCTACACATCTACAAACACCTTCTTCTTCGACGAGGGTGTCCCAGCAAACGTGGAGGTCTCAACTGAGGGTGAGCACTCCTTCATCACCATCAACAACCTCACTATCAAAAAGCTCGAGATTTCATAGAGCATAATTCATTATAGAATTGTAGAATATACCATTATTACCAAAAGAAAGATCCATTAAGACGCGTAAAAATGCCCCTCCATCCATCCAAAACCGAAACCGAAACCCAACCTTGCTCTGTGGTAGACATGGACCTGCCGTCAAACCAAGAGCGCAGCACATTCTTCACAAATCAAACTTCTCTGACATCCATTCTCTCGTTCTTCTTGACCTTGGCCCTCATCTCATCGATACGCTTGAGCAACTTCTCGGTCTTTGCCATGCGCTCCTCTGGGGAGATGCTCAGCCCACTGCTCGTCTCCAAAGGGTTCGCAGTGCTGTTCTTGTCAAGCGTGGTCTTGATGTCGATTCCCTTGTTGAGAGTCATGCTTGAGGATGTGTTGTTGCTGCTGTTGTTGATGCTCAAAGAATGTGGGGAGGGGTTGTAAGGAAGGTTGTTTTGAAGGAGTTGGAGCTGATAAGAGCCTTTGGTGTGCGCTTACCGACTCCTTATTGTTGTCACGTGCTGCATCACGTGCAAGCGTTGATCGATCAGCTACAAAGGAAGTGACGGCAAATTTAGGAGAGCGCGTCTTGACCCATAACAAGAGCTTCACTCACGCGAGAAAGCGCGTCCAAACAACGAGCAAGGAACAAACATGGCCATTGAGGGCACGTGGAAGGCACACATTGTCACTTCCACTGGCAAGCTGGATCAGTCTGCCGTGATACAGCACGGGCAGGACTTGTCACCGGATATGGTGGACCCAGCTCTGCTTGGTGATGCTGTTCTGGTACAGCGAAAACGGAGTGCCAGGTCCACGGATCAGAACTATTTTGAAGGAGAAATACCTGACAGCGATGACTCTAACGGTTTCCTTGATGCGAACGAAGGTGGTGATGATGATGTGGCGCAGGACGATGAGGACCGAGATCAAGAGAGGCCCAGTACCGCTGACCAGGCAGGAGGAGTACGGCAGGTCAGAAAGAGAAAGAAACGAAGAGCAGATACTGTCGACTGGAGGGATCCAGCAAAGAATCTGTTAATGGCGAGACTGATGGCAGAGTATGTGAGATTGAACGGCTTACGATTCAGTGCCTATGCCTTTGTTGAGATTGCAAACCAAGTCAATGAGCACTTCCCCAACGAAGACGTCCTTCTCGATTCCTCTGGTGTGAAGTACAAGCGTGATGACTACCGCAAGTGCTACCAGATGTTGATGGATCTCAAGAGCATGGACATCACTAAGTGGGATGAGGAGAAGTTCCATGTTGTCCTGAGCCCCATGCACTGGGACATTGTCTCATTCTGTCTATCAAGCAACGATCTGGGAAAGACACGACTTCCATTTCTTCTTCGTCTACGTGGTCGTGAATCTAATGATGACCTACGCTTATTCAAGGGAATCTATGATCACAAAATGGGAAGAACTGATGCCACCCAGTGGGTTTCTACTGCTGAACTTCTCCCTACTGCAGAACAAATTCTGGACATGGAGCGCAACATTGACAACATTCCAGCATTACGGGAGTACATTGACAACCCACCCAAGCGGAGGAAGATCAGGATGCGTCCGTTTGTTGATCTAGAGCTGAAGAATAGGTTGATGAGTCAGGAACTCCAAGAGATCCCCAGGAAGGAAGGAGGCCACAGGGGTGGGAACAGCTATATTATCAGTGGGAACAGCTACACGACTGGGAACAACTACACGACTGGGAACAGCTACACTACTGGGAACAGCTCTCTGAGGAAGGACGTTGTTGTTGGGACTTCTAAGCGGCCGAAGAAGGTGAGATTTGCAGATGAGGAGCAGTCTGATGACATTGATGCTGACTCGAATGGTGCTACGAATGAGAGTGTTGTTGAGGAGAAGGCACCAGTGGCAATGGCAGTGGCAGTGGAAGCTCCGCCACCACCAATCGCAACAACGACAGTCCCAACGGCTCCATCAGTTTCAACTCCAGCTCCAGCTCCAACTCCAGCGCCCGTACAAGATGAACTGACAAAGAAGGAGCAACAGGAGAAGGAACGTGATAGGGTCATTGAGGAGATCTATCACCGCGTTGAAGAGCTCGTGTTGAAGCGTGAGATCACCAAGGATCTGTACAAGGAGTTCCTCGCCATTGACGCACTGGATGTGCACTCTTTCTTTCGCTACAAGTACCGCCTCAGTGACATTTCCGTGGCGATGTCTGTCCAGGTGCTTGTCGAGATCAGTCAGGCTGACTATGAGTGATGATGATGTTGTTGTTTACCTTTTCGTGTTTGTTGACATTTCGATGGGGTCGGCGGCTAAGGAGCGTGTGTACAAAAATTGAACGATTTCTCTCTTGTCCTCTTCTGACTCTTCCATCCTCCATCCAGAGATTAACATCAGATCACAATGAAGGCAGTCTCAGTGTTGCTTTGTCTGCTGGGGTGCTTCTCTGTCACTCAAGCTCTCTCGTCTGAGTACTACGACATCTTTGGCTCGCTCCTTCCCTACCAGCTCAGGACACTGCTCCACACGGCGGCTACCCCAGAACTCGGCGTTCTTGAGTCCCAAGACACACATGTGGTACAAGACGATCCATACCTCTATGCTGGTGAGTTTGTCACTGTTGAGGAGTTGTGTGACGCGTTGTTTGACGATTTGGATGAGTTGCACCGCTTTGATACAAACGCCCCACACGAGTACTTCAAGCAGGAGGAGCATGATGAGGCCATGGACATGCCATTGTATGCTCTCACAGAGCAGTTGGTCGCTGGTGCTTGGATCAAGTTGTTCAAGATCCACCGCAAGTACATCCGCATCTTTGAGATCTTGGAGAAGTTGAGTGAGAAAGACTACACTGCCATCTACGACCATGTCAATGAGAAGGTTGGTTTCCGAGATTGGAGTGACGAGTCGTACTACGGAGAAGGTGAAGACTTTGACATCAAGGCTATGGGCAGCACTGATGAGTTCTACGGCGTCATTAACTCTATGATTGGGCAGATCTCTGAGAGTATTGGTGAAGAGATCAAGGTGCACAACTACATTGAGGATGACATTTCTGGATTGACTGGATTGTCTTCTTATGCTGAGGTACCGTTCATTGACACGAGTGAGCAAGACTACTATGAAACTGCAGAGATTGAATGGCCGTTCGATGACGTTGATGATGGTGATGACAATATTGGAGTTCAAGGTATCAAGATCCTTCTCAAGATCCCACTTCTCATCATCAAGCTCATTTTGGTCGTGATTTGGAACTTGATTGAGTTAAAGAAGTTGATCGAGTTGGCTGAGGCCAAAAGTATCTTGTTGTTGTTCAAGTTGCTCAAGAAGATTTGTCGAGTCATCAGTTTTATCAAGTCTCAGATTATATTTGAGATTCGTGTCATCCTCTGGACTATCAAGACCAAGAAACCAATCTACCAGGCCATCTCTGTGTTGTTCCTCATCATCAAGAAGTTGAGAGTGTTGAGTTGGTTGCTTAAGGATACACTCTACAGATACAGATGGAAGGTCTATTTCATCCTCAAAAAGCTTTCCAAGGCACCAATGGCAATCACGTTGTATCTGAAGTTGCTTGTCTTTGATAAGCTTGGTATTCCAGACAAAGACGAAATTCTCTACGGTCCATGGTTTGACAAGAAGGATGAAAACTTTGATGGTGACTACTTCAAAACTTTTGGGCGCTACTCCTTCTGGGGGCCAGCTACGAAGCCTTCGAAGGAATCTTTCGTTAAGGGGTACATGTCCCTGATTGGTGTGGAGAACGTTACATTGCCAAACTTCGATGATGAGCTTTTGTACGACGATGATGATTATGACAAGGCAGACGAAAACGTTCTCTTTGACATGAAGGAACAGTTCGGGTTTGACTCGGTCAAGCTCGACATCAAGAAGCTCCAGAAGACGAAGCCAAAGAGCGACAAGTACAAGGAGGGGCACTCTGATGCCAATGACTACAACGACTTCCTCCGCGATTCCAGGTATCATGCTGTGAAACCTAAGTGGAGGCCGGGGATGGAGATAAAGGGGTAATGCACCGGATATAGCGCAAACAAGACTTAGGTAGATATGAGTTCATGGTGTACCTTTGCGGTTACAAGCTCCGTTTCTGTGTTCCTAAAGCCATCCGTACTGATGATCAGGAGAACTGGGATGTCATCGTTCTTGATGATGCTGAGCCAGATGTTTATTCAGAGGATGATTCGCTGGAAGAGGAATCTGTTGATGAAGCGAGGCTTGACCAA